>BGPT01000173.1:159954-175521 GCA_003297045.1 Symbiodinium sp. clade C Y103 | reverse complement strand
GGTTCGCTCTGCCATCCATCATTCACAGCAACTCACCTTTCCTATAGTTTGCTATTCCTGAAACTTCCGCCACCGCCTTGTGCGGTACTACTGGTATTCGATGTAGTTCTTACTTTCGCATGTTTTCAATCGTTCTCAAAGACTGGTTGGTGGTTAAATATTTCTGATGTTCAACATGTTTCAACCATGGTTCAATGGATGGAAATGGGATGATCCCAGCTCACTTTCGATATTCCAAATGCCAGCCCGGCTGCCCTTTGGGATTGTCAATGCGAATCAACTCCCAAGTTTGCTGCGTATCTTCAGCTAGTGAAATGACACATAGCTGACACCAGAAATACCTTTGCTACAAACACAAAATACAAGGACTATACATCTGGAACCAATATTGAGGACTGTTTTTTCAAGTTGAGTTGTTTTTTCTTTAAGTTGAGTTGCTTTTGAATCGTTATTCTGATTGTAGTCACTCCTTTTGGGGTTGTGATGACATATGCAACATTAAACCACTTTTCTTCTTCCTAAGAGGCTGAATTGGTTTTAGGAGAATTTCACAGGAAACTCCAAAGATAAAATTGATGGTGAAACCATGCTTTCCGGTTTCGATTCTACCCTTACACCAAGCTATTACTATGAGAATTGCCTTATCGCTTTGCCTGGTTTCCTATATTTCTTAGATGTTCTTAGTGGAACCATCAGATTCAAAAATGCATACCATTCCCCAACTAGCATCAACAGTTTGACCCTGAGAATCAGCCATGTTTTCCATTTTTTTCGGAGGTTAAAGGCATTCCAACCTCTGAGTCATGACAGCGTCCAGCTTGTGCAGCAGGTGCCCTGAAAGTCGCGCCGAAAAGCGTTTTTCCTGCCAGGGAGCCGAGGCTTTGTGCTTCAAATCCCTTAACAAAATCCGACCATGGTTCAAAGAGAATCAAAAGAACGGCGTTGTTTGACAGGAAATTTTGGGAGTTTAGACGATTTTCTTCTATGATAGATGTGCCATTTTGGAACAAAAACATGATTCCAAAGGCTTTCCTGGACCAAACGTAATCCAGAATTGTTCCAAAGATTTCCCAAAATCATGCAAGAACCTCTCCAAAACGAGGTTCCATGGTTTGTTTCCAGGCAGCTGTGTTTTGAATGATGATTCCCAGGTGAGCTGTTCATTGGGGGGACCAACAACCAGTTATAGGTTTAAGACCCAGACTAACCCAAGGTCTCGGAATGGTTGGTCCAAAGAACTCCGATGCAAATCGACTGTTCGATTTACTGTATGTTTTTTTTGAGAGGGAGAGAGAGAGAGAGAGAGAGAGAGAGAGAGCGAGAGAGACATGTATATGGTATACGTATATATATATATATATATGTTCATATATTTGGTATTAGATACTAATATACTTACAGGATCTTTTAGGTATATCCTGTATATCATTGCCACATGTCACATGTCACATGTATCTCAAAATGATCAAAATCTATTAGATGTCTTCTATCATATACAATCTCATATAGCAGAAATCGTGAGATTGCCATGATTTTGGGGTTGCATCCAGATCAGAAAAAAACCCTGCCGTGAGTTTCGAGGTGGCCAGACCTGCTGCAGCTGGCGAAGGGATCAATGTGGATGAGCTGGGATGCTCAGATCGGGGAACCGCGCAGAAAATCACCAGGTACCGGTCACAACTCATTGATTTATGGTCGGTAACAACCATTCCAACGGTTTTTGTCGGGGAGCCATTGACTGGTTTTGAGCCAAAAAGATGCCGATCTACTCGAATTAGGAAGTCACGTGGATTGATGGTCCCAGGGAAAATCAGGAAGGGTCGAGGGGCAACTCTGAGCTGCAAGAATGTCACCCTGCCTCGAATGCAAATCATAACCTAAAAACGAGGATTTGACTTGCAAAATGTGGGACCTGCAGCTGTTCGCATGTTCCCCCACCCAATGATGGTTTTTTTTGGCTCCCAAGTCCCAGGGTTCACGTGCTGCGGGTGATCAAAGTGGACGGTACAGAGGCCCGGAGATAGGAGCCGGATATCGGAAACCACCAGCCAACAAACCTGGCAGAAACCGGGAAATCATCTGCAGCAGTGAATGAAATCCACCGCAATGTTTCAGATTGCCAGAGGGTCTGGAACCCTAGCTGGCCCTATCCATTATCCCAAGACTTTAAGACTTGTGCTTGGTCATTCCACTTAGATATTGCCCATTTGTTCCATTTTGACAGCTTGTAAGAAGAGGGAGCTGGCCCTTCGTCACAGAGCAGTGGCGGTCCAGAGTGGGTTTTCCCATGTTGTATCCTGCCGATTATTTTTTGTGCCGCGAATGAAGCTTTTGCAGCAGATGCATCTACACGTGGACCAAGATACCCTGGATCAGAATGTATGTGAATGAACCCGCCAAATGAGGACAAGAAGTCTTCGACTCTCAGTTTGTAGCCACCAATCAGAAGCCATTTTCGCTATGGCCCACAAGTGATTTTGCACCAAAAGAATCCAGCAGGTTGCCCGCTTCCGTACCAAGAATGACGAATTTGTCGCCTTGAATTGCTGAACCAAACTCTTACCCCCGCCACACGAACCAACCATTTCCAAATGGTGTCATTCTTGAGTATAGCCTTTGAAAAGGGCTGGGGTGCAGCCCATCATTCTGTCGCGATACACAGCACTGCAGCTGCGCAACTTGACGCCATGTTTCCTTGCCAAAGTCCGGGCGGGACCAGTGCCCTATGTGCACCGCCTGTGCTCCGGACAAGGAGAACCAGGGGAATGTCGCATTTGCGGTTGGCTTGAAAATGGGAGATGCACAAAAGGCCTTGTCATATGGGAGAAGGTGGGTTTCAACCACTGAGTACATGATTTTTGTTGGCAAACCCATTTCGGAGTGCGCCACAATGTAGATTCAGCTTTGGAACTCCATTTCTTCAGGATTTCATGTCCAATTTTGCGGATGTAAATATGGAACCAGCAAAAGAGTGAGAAGAATGGGTCAATGAGCATCACAATCATTCTCAGAGAGAGGGAGAGAGGCAGAGAGAGAGAGAGAGAGAGAGCGAAGATGCCAGCGATGAAGCAAAACCAAACACCAAGAATTGGTATCGTTGATTGCTGAGTATCCCCTGATGACTCGGATGGGAGCTTACAACAAATCTGCACCAGCACTAGGTCGCATCATGTCATGGAAATCAGGTTCAGTCGCAGGCTTGATTCTAGTTCGAGTATCTAGGCCCAAACAGTGTGCATCTACAAAAATCATCAAAGCATCAAATGACATGTTCAGAAAAGAACAAAAACAACCAAATCACAAGATTTACCCTCTAGTAAACTAACATAACTATGGAAAATCACCATTTTTGATGGGAAAATCCACTATAAATTGCCATTTTCAATAGCTCTGTTAGTTCACCAGAGGGTAGACCCCCAAAATCACCAATAGTTTCCCAACAGGATCCGGCCCTTGCCGTTGCCGCCGCGGTCGTCTGTCTTGTCGCGGCTCCCGCGACGGACAGAAGACCTGAAGACCACAGGAGACATATCAGGATGCCATGCAAAACTTTGGAAAGGTGGGAGAATAACCATAGAAAACTGAGGATTTCTGGGGATTTACCATGATTTACCAACATGGGAGTAAAATTGTCCCATGTTGTCCCTTAGTTAGCTAAGGTGGTTTCTATGCAGGTTAACTACAATCTACTGTTGGGTGATTCCCATACCTACGTACTTGTATGGTTATCTATGGTTAGATAGTTAATAAACCACCTTGTAAGTAGGGACACCAACTTGTAGGGTGAGTTTGTAACCTCTTAGTAAGGCCAAGTTGCACTTCATATGCTGCTATTTGAAGGGTTTATATGATTGATTGTTGAGTGTGAAGTCCTGTTCGAAAAGGCCCATGTCATACAGGGATTCCAGGTCAGCAGTACGGGAACATCAGCTCAAATCCAAGTAGGAGAACATCAGCTTAAATCCAGGTCGACAAAATGATCAATGGGTTCACAACCTTTGCAATCCACAGTGAGGACAGCTAGTTTCTGCGTCATCAGTGGCTTTAAGGTTCTGCACGATCTATAGAAGATGGGTTCATGAGACATTTTCGCATGACAAACTCCCAGCCATTGGTAATCTATCCATGGATTTCCATGTACAGGAACACCATTCCCATGGTCGGTGAAGTTGAAGCACGTGGTCTGTGGAATATAAACCCGGTTTGTTTTTTCAATCTGAAGGGTAAAGCTGGGGGCTCAAAACACACCCGTCAGATTTTCAGGGTTTGGATGCATCCCGCAGGATGAAAGTCTCAAGCCCCAACTGAACCATAGAAAGTTGACACTTCAGAGGTAGACAGTATGGGGGCCATGCTTTCATTCCGAATCTTTGGAATACCCACATTCATATCAGTGATATTCAGTGATGATCATTTTGCACTGGCGGGATTCCAAACCGCCCCACCAAGCCGCAATTCATGGTCAATTCGCTCAAATCAATCCCTGGCTATCCGTGGCTCATAGTTTTTGATAGGAGATGGACGGCTCTTGTTGCTGGCCCTGGCGACCCTGGCGACCCTGGCGACCCTTTCGGGATGCCACCAGTGAGATCAATTCAGTGGTCAGTGAGGAGCTGATGGATCTCCAGGTGCTTTGCCTCAACGGTGAAGGATGCGTCCTGAGGGTCAGCCCAAAGACTCTGGGCCGGGAAGTCCGCAAGATGGTCTCCGAGCAACTTCCAAGGAAGGAAGGAGGAAAGCTGGCTTTGTACCACCAAGAAACTTCACCCTTGATGCCCCACCAAACATTGCAAGAGCAAGGCATTGCAGGGACGGCGCAACTGTCCTGCACTTATGTTCCCACGGACCTATCTTCTGCTTGGAGTTATCTCCAAGGATTCCAAGTCTCTGAGGAAGAGTTTGCGTTGGAGGGGGTGACCGAGATCAAAGAAGGTTGGTACTCGTTTAAAGATTTGAGCCACCTCCCGCAAAGCCTGAAACGCTTAACTATTGGTTCGGAGTTCGATCAAAGCCTTGATTTAGTGGCATTTCCGAGCAACTTGCAATGCTTGACGTTTGGTACGCTATTCAACGAAAGCCTTGAACGAGTGACCTTGCCGAGCAACCTGCAAAGCTTGACTCTTGGTTCTTATTTCAACCAAAGCCTTGAACGAGTGACTTTGCCGAGCAACCTGCAAAGCTTGACGTTTGGTACGGAGTTCAACCAAAGTCTTGAACAAGTGACNTTCTTATTTCAACCAAAGCCTTGAACGAGTGACTTTGCCGAGCAACCTGCAAAGCTTGACGTTTGGTACGGAGTTCAACCAAAGTCTTGAACAAGTGACCTTGCCGAGCAACCTACAAAGCTTGACGTTTGGTCCACATTTCAATCAAAGCCTTGACCTAGTGAGCTTGCCAAGCAACCTGCAAAGCTTGACGTTTGGTGTGAGGTTCAACCAAAGCCTTGAACGAGTGACTTTGCCGAGCAACCTGCAAAGCTTGACCTTTGGTTCACATTTCAATCAAAGCCTTGAAGACGTGCCCTTGCCAAGCANACCAAAGCCTTGAACGAGTGACTTTGCCGAGCAACCTGCAAAGCTTGACCTTTGGTTCACATTTCAATCAAAGCCTTGAAGACGTGCCCTTGCCAAGCAGCTTACAAAGTTTGACCTTTGGTTCAGAGTTCAATCAAAGCCTTGAACGGGTGACCTTGCCAAGCAACTTGCAAAGCTTGATATTCGGTCCGGAACGTTCGGAGTTTAATCAAAGCCTTGAACGAGTGACCTTGCCGAGCAACCTGCAAAGCTTGACTCTTTTTTCTTATTTCAACCAAAGCCTTGAACGAGTGACTTTGCCGAGCAACCTGCAAAGCTTGACGTTTGGTACGGAGTTCAACCAAAGTCTTGAACAAGTGACNACCAAAGCCTTGAACGAGTGACTTTGCCGAGCAACCTGCAAAGCTTGACCTTTGGTTCACATTTCAATCAAAGCCTTGAAGACGTGCCCTTGCCAAGCAACCTGCAAAGCTTGACGTTTGGTGCGAGGTTCAACCAAAGCCTTGAGCTAGTGACTTTGCCGAGCAACCTGCAAAGCTTGACGCTTGGTGGGAGGTTCAACCAAAGCCTTGAGCTAGTGACCTTACCGGTCAACTTGCAAAGCTTGACCTTGAGTTCGGAGTTTAATCAAAGCCTTGAACGAGTCTTGCCCAGCAGCTTGCAAAGCTTAAAAGTTGGTTTTAGGTTCGACCAAAGCCTGGAAGGGGAAACATTGCCGAGCAACCTGCAAAGCTTGATGTTGGATTCGTATTTCCATCAAATCCTTCAACGAGTGACCTTGCCAAGCAACTTGCAAAGCTTGGAGTTTGGTTCTAATTTTAATCAAAGCCTTGAAGATGTGACTTTGCCAAGCACCCTGCAAAGCTTGACCTTTGGTTCAGAGTTCAATCAAAGCCTTGAAGACGTGACCTTGCCAAGCAGCTTACAAAGTTTGACCTTTGGTTCTGAGTTTAATCAAAGCCTTGAACGAGTGACCTTGCCCAGCAGCTTGCAAAGCTTGACAATTGGTTGGAAGTATAACCCAAGCCTTGAACGAACGGCTTTGCCAATCAGTCTTCATAGTCTAAAGTGCAGGTCTTACTTCGTGAGTAAACAGTGACTTTCCCCATTGGAGGCGATGTCCACGAGTCCCAGAGAGTACGTTTCACAGCTGTGCCAAAACAAAACACAGTTCGCTGTCGTGTGGATTGAACCACATCATATATTCGGTGCCGCATGGTGCCGCGAACTGTGGCACACAGTCGGTATTTTTCTGAGCTGCTGAGGGAATTGGTAGGCTGCCAATATCCCGGATTGTATGCACTTGTATGCACTGGTTTCTTGGGCTTGCAAGTGTGCTGTGTTTTTCCGCAAGATCCTAAGAGACATAATGACATGAGCTGTGTTGTATTTCGATCGCATTTCCACCCTGGAAATTTAATCTAGTTTCGGAAAAACACCATGTTGAATAGGTAAATAAACATAAATATATATACATATGTGTATATATATAATACATGAAGATGATAAAAATTGGCAATTTTCCTTAGCTCTGTTTACTTACCAGAGGGTATGGATGTGTCTCAAGAGGATGGTAGAAGAGACCGTTCCACGCCTGCATTGTGTTTTATTATGAACTTGGAAGTGTGATTTGTGGTTAACCCAGGGGTTTGTAAACGCTCCAAGAGGCACGAATGTGATTTCTCCTCAAGTATATTGTACCCTCTGGTACTCAGATAGCTGGCTGGGAAATCCCCGCACTAAATGGGGCTTTGTAGCTGGAAAAATCATCGAACTAAGTGGGTGGTTTTCTAGCAAAGCATGTAACTGACTACCGGAGAGTATGGGTAGCGATGAATATTTGGTGTGTTTGGGTGTGTTTGCATGCATTGTTGTTTCAGATCCTGTCTCGGATATAGACTTAATGCATCCTCAGAAGATTCATCAAGCTGGTAATTGGAATGTTTGGAATCCTGCATTTTGTATGTTGGCTTCGCACTGATACTTCCCCATTCCTTCTGGTTTGGGGTGGGATGTCTTAGACTCACTCCAGGTTCACTTGGTTGAAAGAAGCAATCAATGAGACGAAGCTTTGTTTGATCCTTGAATCTCTTCAGGAGATATTCCCGCCAATTGGCAGCAAGCTACCAAACAGGTGCGGGGCTGCGCAATGCATATTCATGGGTACAGGCGTATTTAGAGTCTGTATCAAGCTAGTAGAATGGATATGTTTCCGCTATATCTTTTTGAGAAATTCATTTGTGTTGGTGAGCATGCCCACTAAAAACACTCTTGTGCTTTTCGAGCCTCTTGCACAACTAGCACGCTTTCTAAGAGATTGAGTCTTAGCTAGTTGGCTGGCGACCACTGGAGGTTGTATAGACTCTCCACCTTCCTCAAAGCATTGTCTCGCTCAGGTGTTGCGAATTGCGTTGCCCAACATGGGAGCACTCGTTCTGACATTGCCCCTGGGTCCAGACGTCAGGCCTTACAAGAACATGAAAACCTGTTGACAAAAACGACGTGGTGCAACTGCTTTTCTGTTGCATACCCTGTTTGATTGTGATTGATTTCGAAAGTTCCTGGTAAGTTGCCGATATTTTCAGATAGTCAATGGATGGATTGGTTTAAGGGAAGATTCATAGGAAAGCGCCATATTTCATGGGAAAATCCATGTTTTCCTGTACATTTTCCCTTAAACCAATGAGATAGATGCGGTTATGATTTCCACCTGCCATCCTCAAGTAGAAGCGGATGGTCCATGGGGCTTGCTGGGATGGGTCAACCAAACCTTTGGGACAGGATCGCCTGGCGATTCCTACAATACTTGACAACTTTAAAGTAAATGGCATTTATATATATATATATACATACATAATTATGAACAATACTACATAGTGTTATTCATATACACGATACATATATATATATATACTCAATGTATAATGTACTACAGATATACATGTTATGTAAATATGTATATATATATATACACATTCATACATCCAGCTAAGTAGTATCATTTTGCAACTTTGGGGAGTATTGCTGAATCTGCATGGTGAAATCTCCCCAGTGGAACATCCAAGGGCAAACGAACAGACCAACGTCATCATGCAGGGAACCCCAGCTGTGTGCCACACAGAGATCCGTTGGAAGGGCGACCCTTGGCCAATATCCAAATCTTCCCCACTTGGCGCTGAAATCACTCCCTTTCTGTTCGTAAGAAAACCATGGATTTCCACAGCTTCGAATAGGGAGAAAACCCATAGATTTCCACAGTTGTTTTCGATGTTTACCAGCGGGTGGTAGCCATAAACCACCCATGTTTCTTCCAGGCTGGGCAAGAGCAGCAGCGCTGGATCATTGGCAGCCGTGGGTCTGGGAAACATGATGCAGAACTGTACCTTGACATCAGATCAACCACCCGACATGGGGCTGGGATGGGTCCAATGGCCAATCAGCTACCACTCAACACCTCGGTGGAAGTCATATTTTTGGGGTTATGTCAGTGATGTCCCAAAAAAACTACGGAAACGATCCACAGATTGGTGATTTCTGGCTGAAAGTGTACGTTTAAGTACAATAGTGTCAGTATGTTTTTGGGGACTCGAGCACCAGTGACAGGCATCGCTGTGGCTGTCTCATATATCTATACGTAGATATCTTTTCAATTTGTTTCATGTGCTTGGATTTGAAGATCACCCCAAATCACTATGTTGTCTGAGTACGGTTCCAACCACCAGAAAACATTGAGCAGAAAACATTGAGAAACTCAGTTTCGACCCCATTTGATTCTGGGATCAGATCTCTGGAAGCCAGACGAGATGGTCAAGCAGCTTGATTTTCGTGGTTCGTAGATTCTGAATCCTGAAGACCTGGAGTCCACCAGTCAGTTAAGTTCACCAGATCAAAAACCTCCAGTTTTCTTCCGGACGATTTCGCATGTTTTTTGTGGGTTTATGTTTACTTCAAGCGCAATTTTTTGTGGGTTAGCCATGGTTACCCTAGTTTGGTTGCCTAGATCCGCAGTAAAATTCCTTGGAGAATCCCCAGGTTTGGGTTTGAGCATTGGTTGGGGATTGCTGGCAGCCTTAGATTCGCTGGTGAGTCAAGCCTATGGTGCCGGGAGTCAGGCTCTGCGGCGGATTTTTTCAACGGAAAGCTGCAAGAAAGTGGGCACCCAAAAAGATGTTTGGGATTCGTTAGTGCGCTTTTTCTGGATGTTTCATGATGTTTCACTTTTACGGTTCATGTTTTTTGTCATTTTGTTCTGTGTGTTTTGAAGTGATGCATTGTTTGCAAAATGTTGGGCAGCAATCTATTTGAAAATCGTCCAGCTAAGTCGTGATTTAACAGAGTCCCAGGTTGTTCCCGGGGGTTACACTCGTATATTTGTCGTGGGGACAGTTCGGACGTTGTCTCTGAGAGATGTTGCCATGCCACACCTCCGAAAATGACATGATGATATTTGATGCATGGATGAAATTCCATGAAATTCTTATCATTGCTGCTTGAATCATCTTGAATCCCCCATTTTGTTGGCCGACCCTGTAGTGTTTGCTCAATATCTCAATCGCTTCACTGCGACATTGCACTCGCCTCTGTTGCGATATGTGGGATGTTTACTATTTACCGAATCTCACCAACAACTTCTGAAGCTCGGAGTGATCAGCATAGCTTCCTGGGTTTTAACTTGTGACTTCTTGTTTTGGTTCAACGGACAATCTAGAGGTTTTACACCATGGTTTTCCATGGTTTTGCCATGGTTTTGCCATGAAACGTGAGACTCTCACGCCTGTTTCCCGTCCCAAAAAAGGGCCCTGTTCTCCTCGCCCGCCGTTTCTCCGGGGCTTTCTCCAGGATGTGGCCTGTGAGCATTTCCAGCGCGGACGCTTCATAGCCACACTGCAGCTTCTGATCCTTGGCGCAGGGCGGAACCAGCTGTGATTTTACCTATTGAAAATGGCCCTTTGAGTTCGTTGATTCTCCGATAAAAAATTGTGATTTTTCATGATTGTCCATCCTTTATGTATGCTAGTTTACCAGAGGGGTAATTCAGGAATGGTATGAATGGTAAAGCATTTAATTATTGATGTATTGGGAATAAACGTTATACGTAGTTTTGTATTGGTTCATAAACTTTACCATTTGGGAACATAGGTATGCCTATTTATAAAGTATATCCCCCAGTAAATCATAAATCATTGTAAACATTCTATAAATGGAATACTTTACTATTGCCAATAGCAATGGTACTGGAATAGAGGAAAATGTTTCAAATGTGAAAAACTCTATAAACGGAAAAAATTCTATAAATTCCCATGTTTAATCTATGAATTTACCATTTGGTAATCAAACAGTACTGGCTGGGAATATGGATGAATCTTGGTGAATATTGTTTAGATAAGAAAAACCTTCAGTTTGTTTCTGGTTTGGGTTTGTCTGAAAATAGTGTACACCTAAATCCCACACGCGATCGTCATTTTCTCATGGAAAACATCATGTTGGAGGTATATGCCATTTTCAGAGAAGTCCATTTATATACCGTTTGGTAATCAAAACATAGCAGGCTGTGAAATATTCTGTAAATGGGGATTACTATGGATTACTGGATACTCATGGTATTTAGATAAGATAAACCTACAATTATGATACTACCCTCCGGCAATCAAATATAGCGAGCCAGGCCGAGGAAATATTCTATACATAGATGCTCCAATGGGAAAATCATGGAAGCTTGAAACTGTAGTGGGAAAATCGTTTTCTAGCAAGCCCTGTCTTAAGACCAGAGGGTATTGTCTATGATGGTTTCATAAGATATGTTTGGTGGTGCTTGTTGGTTCTGGTAGTTTGTTGATGTGGACAACATCAGGCTTTCACATTGACTTGAGGTTATTGGTTCTGATGGTGTGTTTATTTTCACGACAGATGAAGGTTGGCATCCCTGTCATCTGCAATACCATTTCCCCGCCTCTCACCATCTTGGTGAGAACCATCTACGAAAATTTAACAAGTTTTACCCAACTGATCGGAAACCAAACCCAACTATCATGTCATTTTTCCCTATCTTTTGGAAATTCTACATAGATGTTACTATATACATACCCACCCACCCTCAAAAACATCAAAACCTCCAGGTTTTTCCAGCGCCCCAGGTGGATTATTCCCATCCTCCTGTGCTCAGCGCAGCTCCTGCTGCTGCTGGGTCAGAATGCCGAAGTCGCACAGCTGGCCGCGAACTACAACCGCACCACGGCCCCGGCGCTGTTCTGCCTCTTCCAATACCAGGCGCGACGTCTGAAAAAAAAACACATCTCGATCTGAAAAATGGGTCCCAGACAGATCATGATTTTTTGGGGCCATTGAATCATGGGGATGAGACGGAGCCATTGGGAGCCATTGGGAGCCTATTTTCAGACAAAGCCACATAGCTGGGTCAACCAGAGGCGAATTGGAGGTGAATCGGAGGCGTTTTTTTGGTTTTCGATGGGGAAGTTGTGAAGCGTTTTGGGCAGGGGATCGAAGGTTAGGCGCGTTACTGCATGATGATGTGATATGACGATGTGGTGGAGAGGAGGGGATTTGGCCTGGACTGGAGTGAGAAATGGGAAACAAGCATCTTCATGATGATTTGTGGCTTAATCATCAACAACTGGGGAAATCCTTCTGTAGAAATCCCCAATGAAAAGCACCCCATATATAGAAATCAACAACTTGGACGCGAGCCGTGAAGGCTCTGGCGAAGTTTCTGCAAAATCAATGCATTGCAACTCCACCACTGGTGATCAACGTCATCTCATCCATCTTACATGTTGGCTGGTGTGCCTTGCTCAACTTGCGACGAAAATTGCTGACTGTTTGAGTTACGGGATGTCTATATGGATAGTGGGGATGGCTTCCAACAAACAATCAGCCAATGATTTGGGCATCCCCTAGGCAAAGGTTGTCCCAAGGCCACGGGTTAGGCCGCGGCTTCCCAGGATTTCAACCCCATGGGGTGAAATGGCACTGGGTCAAAGCTGAAAAGCCTGGTGATCTACTGGCCATTTTTGAGTTTTTGTCCAATGTTTGAGGAAAAACACTCTGCCAAAAATTGGATCTCAATGATTTCAACGAAAAAAATCATTCCAAAACCGGGTGCTGGAAGAGATTCGATTCGGGTCGAGCTGTGAGTTAGTTGAGAGTATGGTGCATGAAAGATAAGGAAATATGCCAAGAACAAATAATGATAATATATTTTATGACAATGCAATACAACGATATATGATAATTTCTAATAAGTATAATTAATGATTATAATGATTATCATCATCATCATCATCATCATCATCATCATCATGAAAGGAAATAATCAAAAAACATAATGATAGTCATCATCAAACTGCCAAGTTTGATCATTTCTTTATTGGAACAATCCCAGAGTCTTTCTGAGGAACCCATCACAACGTGTGGAAGACCCAGCCCAGGTGGACTCTTCGTTCTCCATTTCCAGCTTGGCAACAGTGGAGCCGGATTAGCCAATGGAGTGACCTGGACATGTTGCTTGGTGCATCCGTGGGGGACCTTTGATGGTCCCCAAAAAAAGGTAAGAAAGTGAAGGACTCTAGGAGTTTGATGGCAATATTGTAGCAACACCCAAGATAGAAAAATCAGATCCTTCTGAAATAGTCATATGTTATATGTTGCTTGTCTATCTTTTTGGGGATTGCTATAGTCTGAACCATTCAATTCTTTGATTTGGAAACTTGCACACTCCAGGCAACATGTGGCCCTCCGGGCATCTGGGTATTGGGTACCCAACCTAACTACCCACTTGTCTGCGTGGGGATCCTAAGACTAATGAGTGACCAAAATCTTTGGTGCCTTCAAGGTTTCAAGCCATAGCCACAGGTCAATGGCTCTTGATCGCGCTGTACGTCACGAGCATCGCTCCCAAGTTGGGCATGAAGCGTCGCGACGTGTGGCTGCCAGGCACTGGATCCACAGGAAGATCGTCTGAGATCTTTGTACAGTGTAGTAAGTGTGCAAGTAATTTGTTTCTACGTATACAATGTATAAATATATATATATATACACACTACTTTACACCATATTGCACTATATTTTTATACATGTGTTCTGTATTTATAAACATTTGTACTATATCTATAGAAATCTATTTTTCGATTTCTATCTGCCGGGGAGGTGGTCGGATCTGTCAGGCCCTGGAACCTTCAGCTCCTGGAAGGCCTATTTGAAGGTGGCCATTCCCTGCGTGCTGCAGATGGGTTTCTGGGCTCCACCGTGGTGCCAGGGGATGGTGGCCTCTAAAATGGTGGTCTTAATGGAAGATAAATAGAAACTTCGGAAGAGATTTCATGATGATTCACCATGAATGCTCGTGGGTTTCCAGGCAGTTTCCTAAGAATGATTGATATTGATCGCCACTTCCACTGCTTCCCTGTTCTCAGGTAGTGAATGGTGGTTCTGGGAGATTTGTGCATTGCTGGTGGGTTTCTTGGGAACGGTTCCCTTAGCCGCCCACGTCGCTGCCAATCAGTTCATTGCACTCACCTTCATGCGCCCCGGCAGAGAATCCCAGAATCAATTGGGTCAAGGGCCAAGACGTCAGAACCTGCTGAAGACTCACTTAGTTGTAATCCCAAGATCTCATCAGGCAACCTCATGGTTGATCAGTCATACACCCTTTTCTGGAAGGCTTTCACTTCTCACTTGCCTTCTTTTGTGTTGGTAGAGGGGAGTAGCTGCACGTTGGAACGTGTCAGCAGCGGCGTCGAAAATTCACCTTTTCTGGGGGTATCTAAGGGGTCACTGTGAGATGACCATTAATCACTGGCTGTTCTTTGAGTATCATTCCCCTAATCATCGGTATACTGGACTCGTAGATGGCCTTCTCCACTGGTGGATCAATAGAAGGCTACCTCCAACTTCGTCAGAACCTGCGAAAAATCGGGCCAACTTTGTCCCAAATCGGCTCCACAACCTTCTGAGATGGTTTGGAGATGTTGAAAAACATGGTGCACCCCCAAAAAAATTTGATTTCGTGAACATAATTTCTGTCAAGTTAAGTTCCCCTATTTTCCCATTAAAATGGCGGTATGGATTGATGTTCTGTTCCCCAGAAATCACCAAATAGAAAATGCTGGAAAATGAGGATACACAAAACTGTTGAAAATTGCCATTTCTGCACATTTGAAGATCACTAAACCTCAATAAATCACTCAAATCGATTTAAATCCCATCAAATCACCATTCAATCACCATTCAATCACCATTAAATCACCATTAAATCACCATTGTTTAATCACTATAAGATCCAACAACAACTCCACCTCCGCTGGGTCTTAGGCCTGCCATGGGAATCTCCTCGGCTGCCGCTGCCTTGGTGGGAAAGATGTTGGGCGCCAACAGGCCGCGGCGGCCGCTTGGGGTTCCGAGCTTTTTTCAAAGGGGGTCGTTTCCTCTAGGAAATGTCCATTCAATGGGGATTGAAGGAATTTTACCCTCTGGTAATTAAACGTAGCAACATAGAAAATGGCCATAGACAGTTCGTGGATTTTCCCAGTAAAAATGGTGATTTCCCATAGTTATGTTAGTTTATCAGAGGGTAATGGATGTTCATGGGGATTTGAAAAAAGGATATATCATGATATATCACCAGAACTCTAAATGGGTCCGAAAATGGGAGATTGAGCCTCAACTTGTCGCCGAATGGGAAAATGAGATGATCAACCCGTGGATGGGGAACCCTATTTTCAGACAAGCCGAGTTGAAGGAGTGTTTTTTTGCTGAGAGATGCAAACCCGAACCCTTTAGAAACAACGATGACAATGATGACATGACAGTTTGATAGGAAAAAATGCGCTCTTTTCCACTGACTCTGACACATCGGACTGTGAGATGATCCCTCCACTGCGATGATCCCTGGGTTTGATAAATACAGTAGTTGGTACAGATGTATGTATACATAGCCTCGTGCCCGGCCTTGGAACTACCGGAACAAGAATTAGCTTGGTTTAAACTACTGATTCCGTGACGAAATTTTGTCGCGGAA
>BGPT01000173.1:131705-159757 GCA_003297045.1 Symbiodinium sp. clade C Y103 | reverse complement strand
GCATCAACTGCTTCAGCAAGTTCAAGGAACGTTAACATCCGTAGCATCAACTTCTTCTGCAAGTTCAAATGAACGTTAACATCCCACCCCCCCCCCCCCACCCCATGATCATTGTAGGTAGTTCCAAGGCTGGGCACGAGCCTATACATACATACATACATACATACATACATGCATGCATGCATGCATGCATGCATGCATGCATGCATGCATGCATGCATACATACATACATAGATAATAGATATATATATATTTAATCAAATATATATAATTATATATATATATACTGTAATATATCTATATAATATATATATATATATCATCTCTCAACGTTCCCATAATTCCGTAGCTATACCAGCTTGAAATTAATATGCCAGTTACATCCCAGTTTGCTATTCCAACATCTGTTCATCTCGCAGTGAAACTCCCATCCCAAATCTCAGGGCTGTTGTGCACTAGAAAATGCAAGCCATGGTCACCATTGTCACCATCATGCCACAAATTAAAATGATCCCACTTCATGATCCTCCTGAAATATCATCCAATTATACCACTATTTTAAGCGTTGGTTACAACCTGTCCTGTTTTCCCTATCCATGAAGCCCAACAAAAGTACCACACGGACGACCCTTTTTTGGATCACCATCGATGATCTCAGCAGGCCCAAGGAGGCCAAGACTTTTGTGAAGGTCACGTTGGCGGTGAATCTGGTGGTGTGGCTGATGATCGCCAGCTTCATGACGTCACGTGACAGCACGTTATGGCTAATTAAAGGACCGGATAACCCCACAAGTCAACTCCTTCCAAGAAGCACCAAACAGACGGGAAAATGAAATGGCAAAGGCAGGAAAGAGAAAGGACATGGTGGAAGAAAAATTGTGTTCAAGAATTTGTGTGTGTGTGTGTGACAGTGTTGTGTGTGGAAGAGTTGTGTGTGTGTGTGACAATGTTGTAAGTGAGAAAGTTGCGTGTGACAATGCTGTGTGTGAAAGAGTTGTGTGTGAAAGTGCTGTGTGTGACCAGGTTGTGTGTCAAAGAGTTGTGTGTGTGTGTGTGACAAGGTTGTGTGAGAAAGAGTTCTGTGTGACAAGGTTGTGCGTGAAAGAGGTGTGTGTGAAAGTGCTGTGCGTGACCAGATTGTGTGTCAAAGAGTAGCGTGTGAAAAGAAGATTGTGTGTGAAAGAGTGCTGGGTGAGAAGGTTGTGTGTGAAAGAGTTGTGTGTGAAAGTGCTGTGTGTGACCAGGTTGTGTGTCAAAGAGTTGTGTGTGAAAGAGTTCTGTGTGAAAGAGCTGTGTGTGACAAAGTTGTGTGTGAAAGTTGTGTGTGTGACAATGTTGTGTGTGAAAGAGTTGTGTGTGAAAGAGCTGTGTGTGACCAGGTTGTGTGTCAAAGAGTTGTGTGTGACAAGGTTGTGTGTGCGTGTGTGTGAGAATGTTGTGTGTGAATGCCACGCCTGCTACACAAAACGAAGGCAGATGTCACCAAGTTCCATGCCTGCACGCCTGCCACGCAAAAGAGGCGCGGCGCCCCAGGCGACCAGCGCCGACCAAGGCCAACTACGCAGCACTCCCAAGGCTTCCAGATGGCTCAACAACTTCTCAGTACGCCAACAAGATGAGCCTCAACAAGCCACATGACGGTGTCAACTTTGAGATGTTGCACCCTGAGGGGGCGACAACAACAGTGGAAGAGAGGATTGCCGGCCAACATGGCCAACACGTTTTCTTTGCTTTCACGGTCGAGGAGTTCAACACCTACGTGGCACGCAACAACGGTGAGTTGCACAACATTGAGCGGCTCCCCGGCAACATTCGCTCCAACAATGAGTGGTACCAGGTCATTGGAGGGACAACACTCCAGGATTCCTACCACCAACTGCCCATTGCAGTTCGTCAGGCCCTCAACTATGTGGACAACGAAGTTGCGTTGTTCAGCCCCAACTTGCAGGTTAAGATCAACACTTGGAAGCAGCTGAACAACTATGTCCAGAGGTCAACTGACAGACCTCAACAGGATCCAGAGCGCAGGCGTGGCCATCCTCAGCACACGCAGTGGTTGTTCACCCCAACAGTGGATGACAACATGGATGCAGAGGAGGCCATGGACAACACCGAAGAGCCAGCCACCTGAGTGGCAACATCCATCAATCGATGGAATCCAACAATGGCTGGAAGCTCTGTCAGCCAAGTGACCTGTTTGCGCACAACAGGTTACTAAACCAACAAGAAGCCTGGAATTCAACAAAGTCCCCAACTGAGAGATTGGAACTTGACAAACAACTGTTTGTCGGCCAACACCGATGACAACAGCTTTTGTCCGAATTCAACAGAATGTAAAGATGTACAGTGCCATGGGGCAACAATAGATAGAACAAGTATAGACCGTTCCAACATGTTAATAGTTCAACAATGGTTTCAACAATGTTAATAGTGACAGCTGCAGCAAACAAATGGCAGCATCTGAGGGGGCGTGTTAAATGACAACATGCTTTTCCTCAACATGTCATGCATGCGTGTCTTGGCTCAACACATGAGGCCTTGAGTCAACACGGCAGTGACAACATAGCGCCAGAGTAAAACTGACAACAGGCCCAGCAGCCTGGGGAACAACAGTTCCAACACATCCCAACACTTGCACCAGCGTGGGATTTGACAGGTTGGTTGGTTGGTTGGTTGGTTGGTTGGTTGGTTGGTTGGTTGGTTGGTTGCTTGGTTGCTTGCTTGCTTGCTTGGTTGGTTGCTTGGTTGCTTGGTTGCTTGGTTGCTTGGTTGCTTGGTTGCTTGGTTGCTTGGTTGCTTGGTTGCTTGGTTGCTTGGTTGCTTGGTTGCTTGGTTGCTTGGTTGCTTGGTTGCCTGGTTGCCTGGTTGCTTGGTTGCCTGGTTGCCTAGTTGCTTGGTTGCTTGGTTGCTTGGTTGCCTGGTTGCCTGGTTGCTTGGTTGCCTGGTTGCCTGGTTGCTTGGTTGCTTAGTTGCTTGGTTGCTTGGTTGGTTGCTTGGTTGGTTGCTTGGTTGCTTGGTTGCTTGGTTGCTTGGTTGCTTGGTTGGTTGGTTGTGTCAAACACATCCTAGCCTTGACCGCCTTATCAACCGGTTCTAGTCCGGTTCCATTTCAAAAATACGGTTCGGTTATTATAAACGGTTCATCCGGTTCGGTTCCTATGGTTCGGGTTCCTACGGTTCACGGTTAGGTTCCCAAGCCAGCCGCTATATGCCATTCGTCTTCTTTGCAGCAGGACCAAGAACCTATCGCTGAGGCTGAGGAGGAGGCCCAGAATGGATGATGGCAGGAAATTCTCCATACATTATAAAGGAACAAACGAGACAATTTCGATGTTTGGGATTTGTGCTTGAAATCATGTTCTTGGCCGGGATTCAACCATCAGGCCACACATACATGAACGGCGCTCCGCCAACAGGTTGTCAGCTCATTCTATTTTCATGGTAAACACGGTATACACATCTCTTTCCCTGGCATTACAACCAATTAGTTGATTCATTGATAACATACCCACCAAAGCTGTAGAGTTGCGAACATGCAAGCAACCGTAGACGATCCTTTCGGGGCATTCCAATGAAAGCTTTACGTGCAAAGTCACCGGCCCGGGGGCCTATAATGGGAATGCCGATTGGTGCAGCATGTCTCAAAGAATGTTCAGTCTGGTGGCCCGTTTTTTATCCAATTTTGAACAGCCACACCTGGTTGATTTTGTCAATCGTGGCGCGCGTATGTGCAGATTGGGTAGGTGGTTGGTTAATTGAGTGGGTATTTTCTGGTCCCGACACAGCCCAGGCTGCCAAGGCCAAGGCGCTTCAGGGCAATTCCCTTCCCATGTCATGATTTTGTGTATAGTCATGCCTCACCACTCGCTGTCACACAGACTTCACTCTGGAAACCATCATCCTGAGGTATGGGTCAAAAAAACATGTGAGACCACAAGCCAGTATATGGTCAACCAGTCACACTTTATAAATTGCAATCTCCGGTATTCTATCTTGGCCAGTTGGAAAACCGAGCTTTGATGCCATGATATGCCTGTATTCTTGGAACTTGGCGGTACCATATGTGCCAGTCTTGTTGCCTCATCAAAGGCAATGTGGTGTGTATCTTTACAGGGGCACAATCTGATCATCAAAAGACAGACGCTGATATACAACACGCACACAACATCCATTCGCATTCGCGAAATAGCACATAGGTTAAAACCATTTTTGTACGATTGCTAGTAGAAGGGATTTTGGCAATTATCCAGATGCAAACGACAGGGTAGTGCTTACTGATACTTGACAGGAGTTATGGCTTCAATATGTTGATGCCACCATAGGAAAATCTTTTTTTGAATCATTGTCGAATTCCAGCGCCGCTCATTGGCCTTTCCTTGGCATTTTGCTTCGCCGCAGCGGATTTTTGCAGGCTGCGGCTTTGGCAGCTGCTCGCGCGCGGTTCAATCGGAAGAAGCAACCCTCCAGGGCTTGACGCTGCCATTCTTTCCATTGTGCGTGTTATTTAGCAGCCGATTTTGCCATCCATAGCTGCTTGTCATGCTCCGTTGAAACATCAAGACATATCATGCTGCATCATTGTTAGTGATGACGATGCTTGTTCATCCCTCATAACACCTTTTCATTCTTCAGTGTTCGCAGATTTTAGTATTTGGAGGTGTTTTGCTTTCCAGTGCCGTTCCATGTCGGATATAGTTTTCTGATCCCCGGCGCATTTGAGCATTTTGCATTTGTTCTTTCCCACTGGCCCATTTTTTCTCACCATGTAGTTGAATTACAGAATCAGGCCTCATCGTGCTTTGGAATATCCCCCTACATGTCGTGAGAGCTCCTCATCGCTGCTAATGCCTCTGCAGTTTTGCGGGTCTACACAGAGGTGCCGTTCGGCACGGGAGGAGACGGCGCGTCTCCGCCCCACACTTCGTGAAGACGTGCGCTGTGGGGGATGATCATCAATGGATCAATCATGGTTAAGACGGGTGATCGTGATTTTCTTAATTGGGATGATGGTAATCACTATGGCTAATATTCTTAATCAAGCTTAATCGTGCAAAATAATATGGGATCAAAAATGATCAAGATGTGGAAGTATCACACACAGTGTCAAAGCGGCTCATCTTCCTCACGCCCGAGGACATTTTGGGTATTTTTTTCCACGGGTAGCGCTTAATTGCCTCCACGGCGAAGTCGCATTGAAGCATTGAAGGGGATGATCAAAGCAAACAAGCAAAGGAAAACAATAGACAAAACCAACACAACCAAACCAAAACAACAAACCAACAAACCCGAGCACATTCTTGGGTACATGTGGACGCTGGAATTCTAGTGTTGTTAAACTTATATGGGTTTAAATGGATGGAGCCAGCCCAGTGCCGTAAGTGCCACGCCTGCCACACAAAACGAAGGCAGATGTCACCAAGTGCCACGCCTGCCACGCAAAACGAAGGCAGATGTCGCCAANCCAGCCCAGTGCCGTAAGTGCCACGCCTGCCACACAAAACGAAGGCAGATGTCACCAAGTGCCACGCCTGCCACGCAAAACGAAGGCAGATGTCGCCAAGTGCCACGCCTGCCACGCAAAAGAGGCGCGGCGCCCCAGGCGACCAGCGCCGACCAAGGCCGTCACCAGAGCCAGCCCAGTGCCGTAAGTGCCACGCCTGCCACACAAAACGAAGGCAGATGTCACCAAGTGCCACGCCTGCCACACAAAACGAAGGCGGATGTCGTCAAGTGCCTTGCCTGCCACGCAAAAGAGGCGCGGCGCCCCAGGCGACGAGCGCCGACCAAGGCCGCAGAGCCAGCCCAGTGCCGTAAGTGCCACGCCTGCCACACAAAACGAAGGCAGATGTCACCAAGTGCCACGCCTGCCACACAAACCGGAAGGCAGATGCCGTCAAGTGCCACGCCTGCCACGCAAAAGAGGCCCGGCGCCCCAGGCGACCAGCGCCGACCGAGGCCGTCACCAGACCCAGCCCAGTGCCGTAAGTGCCACGCCTGNTGCCACGCCTGCCACGCAAAAGAGGCCCGGCGCCCCAGGCGACCAGCGCCGACCGAGGCCGTCACCAGACCCAGCCCAGTGCCGTAAGTGCCACGCCTGTCACAAAAAACGAAGGCAGATGTCACCAAGTGCCACGCGTGCCACGGCTGCCACACAAAACGAAGGCAGATGTCACCAAGTGCCATGCCTGCCACACAAAACGGAAGGCAGATGTCGTCAAGTGCCACGCCTGCCACGCAAAAGAGGCGGGGCGCCCCAGGCGACGAGCGCCGACCAAGGCCGTCACCAGAGCCAGCCCAATGCCGTAAGTGCCACGCCTGCCACAAAAGACGAAGGCAGATGTCACTAAGTGCCACGCCTGCCACACAAAACGAAGGCAGATGTCGCCAAGTACCACGTCTGCCACGCAAAAGAGGCGCGACCAGCGCCGACCAAGGCCGTCACCAGAGCCAGCCCAGTGCCGTAAGCGCCACGCTTGCCACACAAACGAAGGCAGAGAGAGTTGTGTGTGAGAGAATTGTGTGTGAGAATGTTGTGTGTGACAATGTTGTGTGTGAGAGAGTTGTGTGTGACAATCTTGTGTGTGAGCCACGCTTTCACGCAAAAGAGGCGCGGCGCCCCAGCCGACCAGCGCCGACCAAGGCCGTCACCAGAGCCAGCCCAGTGCCGTAAGTGCCACGCCTGTCACAAAAAACCCAAGTGCCATGCCTGCCACACAAAACGAAGGCAGATGTCGCCAAGCGCCACGCCTGCCACGCAAAAGAGGCACGGCGCCCCAGGCGACCAGCGCCGACCAAGGCCGCAGAGCCAGCCCAGTGCCGTAAGTGCCACGCCTGCCACACAAAACGAAGGCAGATGTCACCAAGTGCCACGCCTGTCACAAAAAAGAAGGCAGATGTCACCAAGTGCCACGCCTGGCACACAAAACGAAGGCAGATGTCGTGAAGCGCCACGGCTGCCACGCAAAAGAGGCGCGGCGCCCCACTCGACCAGCCCTGACCAAGGCCGTCACCAGAGCCAGCCCAGTGCCGCAAGTGCCACGCCTGGCACACAAAACGAAGGCAGATGTCACCAAGTGCCACGCCTGCCACACAAAACGAAGGCAGATGTCGCCAAGCCACGCAAAAGAGGCGCGGCGCCCCAGGCGACCAGCGCCGACCAAGGCTGTCGCCAGAGCCAGCCCAGTGCCGTAAGTGCCACGCTTGCCACACAAAACGAATGGATGTCACCAAGTGCCACGCCTGCCACACAAAACGAAGGCAGATGTCACCAAGTGCCACGCCTGCCACGTAAAAGAGGCGCGGCGCCTCAGGCGACCAGCGCCGACCAAGGCCGTCACCAGAGCCAGCCCAGTGCCGTAAGTGCCACGACTGCCACACAAAACGAAGGCAGAGAGAGAGTTGGGTGTGAGCGAGTTGTGTGTGAGAATGTTGTGTGTGACAATGTTGTGTGTGAGAGAGTTGTGTGTGACAATGTTGTGTGTGAGAGGGTTGTGTGTGAGAGAGTTGTGTGTGAGAGAGTTGTGTGTGACAATGTTGTGTGTGAAAGAGTTGTGTGTGACAATGTTGTGTGTGTGAGAGAGTTGTGTGCGAGAGAGTTGTGTGTAACAATGTTGTGTGTGACAATGTTGTGTGTGTGAGAGTTGTGTGTGAGAGAGTTGTGTGTGTGACAATGTTGTATGTGTGAGAGTTGTGTGTGAGAGAGTTGTGTGTGACAATGTTGTGTGTGTGAGAGTTGTGTGTGAGAATGCTGTATGTGTGAGAGTTGTGTGTGACAATGTTGTGTGTGAGAGAGTTGCGTGTGTGGCAGTGCTGTATGTGTGAGAGTTGTGCGTGACAATGTTTTATGTGTGAGAGGAGGACGCGGGAGGAGGAGGAGGAGGAGGAGAGGAGGCGGGACGGGAGATGCAGAGCAAAAAAACAAGAACCCCACACAATGTTGTGGGGAAAAAAGAAGGGAGGTGTTGGATCTTAACAAAAGTTCGGTGGTAACCATTATTTTTTAGGATAACAGGGAATAGCCAACAAAAACCAACAAAGACGGGCTGATTTGACATGATTTAACCAGCAAAGATGGGCATTCCACCATCTAATATGTGGTTTTTTAACGGAATATAAATGAATACAATACGATAATACGGTATACAACCAATGATGATCTGGTGGTTCGGACCAATGGGATTCTGATCCCCATGATATTTTGAAGGGGGTGAAACCACCGACAAATTCAGTTGAGTTTCGCCATAGAAAATGACAGAGAGTTCCGATCATCAATAAATGGTTGTCTTTTACGAACCAAGAGGACTGCTGGGAGGATCTTAGTGCTACATGACGCAGATAGAATGGGGACATTTGGAGAAAAAAATATTGAGTGTTTGAGCCATGAACGTGGCCATTGAATATATATGGGAAATGTTGATGCACAAGAAAAATCAACGGCGACGGCATCTCGTGGGCTGAGACATAGAGAAACCATCCATGACGTGAAGACCAAATTTAAATTCAGTGAGAGACAAGAAGCGCGTAAACTACTGCATGTATTATATAGTTAGAAGTGGGTTTAGGCCGTTTAGACCCTCAAGTGGGATGATAGCTTGGAGTTTGCTACTGGTAGTTGGCCAGAATTGTGTTGGGGTGAAGCTGTTTGGAATTGTGACAAAGCAGGATTATCAGTGGTGTGCACAACAGAATCAGGAAACCCCCAAGACGGATAGTGTCCCCAAAATTCTGCGACACTGCTGACGCATTTCAACAATCTATGCCCATGCACTGAAGTCAACCTTGAGTTACAAGTGAACAGTGTGGAGAGTATGAGCATGAGTCTTGATGATGTAAATGCTTCAGATGGAAAGGCATTCGAACAGATTCCAAGTGAGTCAGATTCTTCAGAAGAGTGCAACCAGCAGCAAGATAGAAATGTTGTTTTGGCGAACCGTTTTGCAGATTGTAAATGGGCCGTAAATCACTTCAGGTCGTTTGCTCAGACTAGTCTTGAACCACTTGGCATTGAAAATCCATGAAAATCCTCTCCTGAAAGGCGTATGCCCCTGTGATTGGTTATGGTAGCAGATTATGCTATCTGAAAAATTGGTGATTATTATATCAAATTAATTATATTCCCATAGGACCATAGGAGGGATACCTATCAACATCTATCAACCATCCAGCAGAATGGGATGGGATAGTGGTATTTGT
The DNA here is from genome assembly GCA_003297045.1 of Symbiodinium sp. clade C Y103. NCBI lineage: Eukaryota > Dinophyceae > Suessiales > Symbiodiniaceae > Cladocopium > Cladocopium sp. clade C. The sequence goes on along the minus strand of BGPT01000173.1, from coordinate 150,564 downwards.
CATGGCTCAATTGATGGACGTAAGAACCATAAAACAAGCTTAAATCCAGTGGTGACGGTCCAATGGCACCCGCATGAGATCTAGCATGGAACTCCCAAAACTAGCTATTTGAAACTGGAAAATCATCTTCCAACCCAGTCTTGATGGCTTCCATGTCAAACTTCAGGGGTGTGAAGAGTCCTCAATTCCTTCCAACCCCCATTTGCCCCTCGCCAAGCTCAGGGTCGGTCAACATTTCATTGCTGGGATCTACGTGAAGCCTGGCGAGGCTGCAAAGCCGCAGGAAGATGGAACTGAAATCCGGAAATCTACGGTGAAAAAATTTGGGCTAACCACTTGATTCACATCTATTACCTACGGCCCTATGGCCTATGGTTGGATTTAGTTGTTGAAAAAGAAAACCATGATTAATAGGCTATTCATCGATGTTCTTTTCCTATTGGTTTGATTAATAGACGGGTGACCCCCAAGATACTGGTCAGTGGCATTCAATGGCAATGGTGTGCAAACCGGCTCAGCATTGTGTCCCAAGAGAACATCATCGGTTATACTTACAATCCCTCAACGTATCACGCGGGATATGACCCGATGACTTGCTAGGCATTTGGATGCATTTGGGAACTTCAGGGATTGCCCCGGTGGAGGTTTGCTGAAATGAAGTGGAGAGATTTTTGAGTTCCAACGCACCCAAAAATTCTGCTCCGTGGAATCCATGTTTGGCTTTCAAACAAAAAATAGATCTCCCAGTCTTGAAAGCCTCTATATAATTCCACCTGTCTTCGCTTCACCAAGCATGGATTAGTTTGAAGCTGCTGCATGCAAGATGGAATTGTCTCAAAAATAGGGTACCCCCGGATTTAGTGGTAGTATATAATCATGGTATATCATGGTTCTTATGGAATTGCAATTTTGGCGTATACTGACACACCCAGACGGTTGCTTTTGCGCCGAGGTGAAAACACTGATTCAGAGCCTGCTCATCATTTTTGCATTTGCCCCTTGGATTCTAAGGTTAGAGGCATTTTGATCATGTTACCGAGCAACTGCAAGTAGCAAGGGTTGCATCATCAGCTAAGAAAAACAGCGGCTTCCTTTGTCTGAGTAGCCAAATTCTGTGCAGTTAAAGTAGAAAGAAAATGCAATACTGCGCGTCGCACATATCGTCATTCAATGAGTATTGCGAGAACCGATAACCTATGTGAATATATGTAAACCGTATTTTATTTACCATATTCACAATTATCCATAAGTATTCTGCCATATTCACAATTACCAATATGAACAATTACCTATTAAGTGTTATTTGGTATATTAACCCTTAATTACCGTATGAATGATAACCTATAGTAACCATGATTTACCATCATTCACAATATGAATGAAAATAATGGTTAACCTATTATAACTATCATTTATTAATGGTTATAATGGTTGTATGAATGATTACCTATTATAACTATCATTTACCATAATATAGATTACCTATTACCAGGGGCAATCTCCCAGGCTCCCAAGGTTTTTCCCATCACCTGTGAGGCGGGTTTGCCGGATACGACGCAGCACATCATGTCTGGTGCCTTGCGTGGCATGGGGAAGATGACCGCCAGCTCAGCCCCTTAGAGAGACCGTGGATGCTGGTTTGTTGTTGGTCAAAATTGGGCCGTTAACACCATGAATCTGAAGAATCGGGATTTCATAGGGGATTTCATGGATTTTCATAGGGTTTTAATAGGGCTTTAATTGGATGCAATAGGGGTTCAATGGGAATTTACTGGGATTTCATGGGGATTTCATAGGGATTTAGTGGGATATAAGTATTTTATGGCATGTCATGGGGATTTCGTAGGGATGAAAAATTATAACAACCTCAAGTTGCTAAGTCACTGGAATGACGGTGAACGCTATGTGGGAACCTATCCCAAAATGACGGAACGTTTCCGCTGCGAAATCGCTGGGTGACTGGGTCAAAGGAAGATTGGTGGCCGAACTTTTGAGGTTACCCTCTGGGAACGTGGCAAGCTGGGAAATCCTTAGAGGTTTATAGCTGAGAAAATCATCGAACCAAATGGTGGATTTTCCAGCACGCAATGTTTGATTCCCAGAGGGTAGTGAATCATTATAGATTATAATCTATCCAACAACTAGGAAGAAGTGGGATTGAGTGAAGATAGAATGGAGTGCTTCACCAGCCATTTTTTTATCTGGCTGAGTCTCAAAATAGGAAATACCTCCTTTTGTGGTGAATAGGAATGATGGTGATGAAGCATCAAATTTTGAGGTCGCAGTTTTTAAAGCCAATCCGTTTTACGAAATATCTAAAATTGATTAAGACCATCCTCCGAATACATGCTCCCCTGATTTTTGGGACAACAAAATCCACCAAGCCCGGATTTCTGATGGGAGTAATGATCAGGAAAGGGATGTAGCAGATGATAATCGCAGCAAATTTCAGGTCTCGGATAGTTTAGACCCATGCAAGTGGAGGATTTTACAGATGACAAGGGAGATGATGTCAATAGATCTCAATCATCCTCTGATGTTGATGCGAACAGCCACTGCACCTTTGTTTGGTTTGTGGTTTCAAAGATTGTTTCTTTTCGCCTTACCTGGGAGCATCAAAAACAGCAGACAAAACAACGAATATCTGTTGTTGTACCATCTTTCGGAGGGATGAACATTCATTTACCAGCTATTTAAGGCTGTTCACCAGGGTACTGACCGAGTTTTGACTCATATCCAAATGATTCTTTGTCAGGGGTACAAACAGCTGAGGTGGTATATTTGTTGAGTTACTATGGGCTGATGCTTCCTGCTGGCTATGCATTGGCTTTCCACTTCGGCTGTGGAGTCAAAGGTATTTGGTGACCTGGCTGCCCAAATCCTGCAGGTGGTCATGCATGGTCAAATCAATTTTGAATGGTGGGGTACCATGGAGTACCCCAAATTGAAAACTTGGAAATGATAGGGAAAACAACATCGAACTACCATCCTGGTGGCATACTTTTCAGATCTTTTCGGCATCTGTTTGGGGATTGCTGTAGCTGAGTTGTGAACTCTTTGAGTCATCCCTGGCGCCACATTCCTTTGAGGTACGCCTTTGGCATTGGCACATCGGTGGCAGTCGTGGTCTTCAGTGTGATCATTGCACGCACGCGCTTCAAACGATTGGCAAAGAAGATCTCATCCTCCTTTGCATGAAATATCCGAAAAATTCTGAGTCCCACAAGGGGACGGCAGCCGTCTTTTCGTTGCCTTTTCCGCTGTCAAGTCACATGGTTGCCATCGTGACCCAGCGCTGGAATCGCTTGAAATGAACCGCAATGCTGGCCTTCGGAGACCACTCCAGTGATCCATGGCTAGCAGTGGTGATGGATGGATTTACTAGACCTGTTCGCCTGTAAATGCCAGGGACAAGTAATCTCTAAAGATATCTAACCTCTGGTGAACTAACATAGCTATTGAAAATGGCCATTTATAGTGGATTTGCCCATTGAAAATGGTGATTTTCCATGGTTATGTTAGTTTACCAGATGGTATCTAATGTCAGATATGTCAGAGCCACTCCAAAAATGGACCAGCCGTTTGAAATGGTACGATCCGTTGATCCGATAAGCCCGTGGGATTTTCCGACTGCAACACACCAACATTCGACCAAAACAATGCCGAGGACTTGAGAGAAATATTGAGAAACCTGTTGAATTTCCATGAGGTAGTGTCAACCTCAGATTCTATAAACCTTGATAAACCCCTGGGCTGTTGATCATTGGTAAATCATGACTCTTTGGGGGAAAAGACCCTAATTCATCACGGCTTCAGTGTCATCCGGGCTGAACTCAGCACTGCTTGGACTGGGCGCAGGCGGTGTTCACGGCGCCGGTGTCATCCAAGTTGACCACCGCATGGGAACTCACGGACGAGTTGTTGGGAAAGGAGGAGTCAGCTGCGGAGTCGGCAGGTGGTTGAATCATTGTTCTCAAATGGAGGTTGCCTAAAATGGGGATACCCCTAAATCATCCAGCTATTGCAGATCCCCCATTTATGGAAACCCCCATTTTTTGGGTCGCAACAATTGTGGAGCATGGCTACGCCCAAATCCAGTGGATTTCCCATGGATTTCCCTGCTGAGCATGGCCAGCAAGATGCAGAAAAAGCAGGGGAAGCTGCAGCCTTTCAGGGTCAGTGATGTAAAGAAAGTGATTCCGGGATATTGCAGACAATGTTACCTCATACTTTCCCTTGTCCATATTACTTGGGATTTTGTTGGGATACTGTGGCAGCAAAAAACAGTGAACATGGTGGGGCAGCTGCAGATCTTTGCGAAAGTCCAACTGAAAAGCCACTGCACAGGGAGACTGTAGCTCACATCTGCCGCCAAGCCATGGGAAACGTGTGTTTCTGTGAGTGTCTCTCACGAGACAAAGGGTCTTGGCCTCAAATGAGCAGTTTCAAAAAGGCCAGTTGGTTGATGCTCATGGAACCTACCTGCTTGATTGGGGAGTGTTATGGCCCATAAGATAGGAACCCCAAAGAAAACAAGCCGCTGGGATTGGATTCTTCCTGAACTTAGGCCAGTTCCAACAGGTCCCTTTGTGGGGCCAGTTCCAGGGTCGGTTCCTTTTGTGAGACCAGCTCCACCCCAGCGTTGCTTGGCAGTGACAGATCAATGATGCCTTGTTTGTTGGGTGCTTGTGAGCTGCGGCAGGGTCAGTTGAGTCAAGAAAAACTAGCAGTTTCAAGGCAGTTTCATCATGTTTCACCAACCTTTGGCAAAGGTTCCTATCCAGATTTCCCACGAGAGCGGGTAGATGTGGCGACCTCAAACCAATTGTATCTGATGTGTGGTCAAAGCCACTATCTCGGAGTGAGATCAAAAGAAGAGTTGCAGTCAAGTTTCAAACGCACTCTGAGTTTGTATGGTTTGGTTGTGTTAAGTATCGTGTGATGTATATTCATATGTCATGTTGGATATGTTGGTATGTGTGTTCTTGTCAACTTTGGTGTAGTACTGTAGTTAGCTGATGCATTTCAGCATTTCATGCCTGCACGGATACTGCACTTTGATGCCGAGTGTTTCTCGGACGGTGATTTTGGATGGTTTTGGTAGCTCCAGCGCATTCCTTATCACGACCCAACTTTGCAGAAAAGGCACTGAATCAGGTCTCTTTGGAAACGTGTTTTCCAAGAAATGTGTTGCCAAGACAGCCTGATACGTTGCCAAGTCCTGCAGGTTAAACAGCAGACACCTCCCAGAGAGGTGCCAAAGGAAAAGCCGAAAGCCAAAAGACAGGAGCGCAGCAAGCACAGATGTTAGCAATACTGGACCTTTGTAGGTGGATGCATGTGCGATGTTTAACCCTAAACAGCGATTTGGCCAATTTGATCCAATTTGATTTGAGTGGGAAGATTGGGAAAAGTGTGTTGAGTCTCATGTTGAGTTGGTGTTTGAGCTACCTGGAAACATCTGGAAACCATGGTTGCTATGAAGATGACCATGATGACCCCTCGCTCCATGGCGTCACGACCGTGCCAGCGTCTCAGGGCGTTTCCAAAGGCTCGGATCCGACCAGCCACAGCTCCAGTGGAGCACATCAGGCCCGAGATGCTGCAACCAACTGATTTTGGGTGATTGAAGCGTCCAGAAAGGGTGGGTTTGAATAGAGAGCTTTATCACACACCATCACTATCAGATCAAATCATGATGCTTTTCATCATGATCATCGTCAACATCAGCATCACCAGAAAATCAAAAGTACCGCAAGCAGCAGAATCATCATCAAAATAATGGCAACAATAACCATCATCAGCAGCAGCATCAGTACTGTAATCATACTTGCCACGGTGCTTGCGGGGTTTCAGACATCCATGCTGTGATCGTCTGCAGGCATCGAGATCCACCTTGGACCAGCACGAGGTGATAAGGGCATGGCTGATGGGACTGGGAAATGTTCTTGTTTTGATTTTGAGCCTTTGGAGGACATTCATCGTGCCACCAAATTGATGCTGGAAATTATTCGGAGGTCATGCTTACTCTTCGCAAAGCCATCGCAGAGATGGAGGAGATCAAGGCGCGGTAGTCACTGTGGTGTCTTTATTTGTTGGATTTTGAACGCAGGTTTCTTCAATCGTGCATCCGAAGTTGCGCCAACAAACGCTGTAAGTCTGTGATGTGGGATGCGAGCTCGAGGAGATTGCAGTGTCCGCATTTGGAGCTGCCAGTCTTGCATAGTCTGCGAAGAATGCAAAGGATTACCCTCTGGTAATTAAACGTAGCTATTGAAAGTGGCCATTTATAGTGGATTTTGCCATTAAAGATGGTGATGTCCCATAGTTATGTTAGGCAATACCAGAGGGTAACTTGAGATGTCCATTTCAACTTGGCTCTTTCCATGACAGATCTGCTTCGACTTCAAGGGGTTTGGGGGTCACAGCTTTGATGCAGCTGATATTTCGCTTCCAGGCCATGCCAACTCCCCAACGGTCATTGGCTTTCAAGCAGCTGCCACTGGCTGAGAGGTGCTGAGATGTAACCAACCCCCATTAAAAATGCCACCTGACGAAGCAAAGTTTTGCCTTTTGTATGCCGAGGTTGAGGCGCTACCACCCTGACAAGAATGGCGAGAAGACAGAGGCCGAAGAGTTGGACACCTGGAAAAATGGGATACGGTGAAAACATCATCGTTTTACCATCCTGGAAACGATTTTTCTAACTTTTGGGAAGATGCTACAGTGTGTGTTGAAATAAGATTTGGGCAAATCTCCATTACAGATGGGTTGAAACTCAGATAGAGGTTGGTCACATTTGCACAGAAAGCCGCTAGCACATGGGCTTCCAATTTGGCAAGAAAATGTATTGGACACATGTTTGCAAACACGCTGTGCCCCAACCAACAGCGGAGCATGCCAGTGTTGATTGCACCAGGTGTACACAGAAGTGTTCAAGTACCTCCTGGACTTCAAACCCTAGGCGAACCTTGCTGGTAGTTTTGTGGGCTTGGTGGTCAATGTCGAGAAGTTTCTTGGTTTGTGGGCTTGAGGATTGAAACCGTGTTCTGGAGCGGCACAAGGTGCATGTGCACGACAAAGTGGCCAATGTTTCTCACACTGAGCTGATACTGTAGAGTGGGCATGGGCCAAGACAACCTGTTTGGAATTGTCCTTCGCTGAAATAGACAGCCTTTTCTAGAAAAAGCTCAGGGGGTGCAGCTGTGGCTGGCCAAGTGCTCTAGATTTTGTATGGAACCTAGTTTCGTCAGGTTCAGCGATGTTGAACGCAAGCCAAAGCAAATTAGCGCAAAGAGGGGAATCTAAGGTCAGATAGATTAAGGCTTGCAATCGGGCCCTCAAGCCGGTCAAGCCTTCCTTGAAAGGAAACTTCCGGACATGGGCGCACAGGTGACTCGGGCACAAAGTGTCATTGCCTTCATCGGCTCCTGATTTTTTGGCACCGCATTTGAGTTTCACTGCTTCCTTCGTGATATCCGTGTCATCTCGAAGCTTTCAACAAGAAGGCTTTGAGCATGCTTCCGCTGTGTCAAAGGCGCGCGCTGACAGCAACCATTTGAAACATGGTCAGTTTTGGCATGAAAGATTGATGGCCCAAAGGCATCTCAGAGGAAACCAATCAACCCCGAAGCCCTTTGGATTGCGCCAACTGGCAAGGAGGACGGCATGGAGTTTGACGACTATGGCGGTGAGCTGGGTCATATGGCATGCTCCCCGGGATGCCAAAGATGGACAGTTTTGACGGGGTGGGGGGGCTAGGGTATCATTGGCGTGGCTCAACATGATCGATCCGAGTTCACAGCAAAACGATGCAAAACGGACATGTCCGAATACCAACGAACATGCTTGCAGTTTGCCTACAAGAAAAAATTGAAGCCCAATTAATTTGATATGGGTATGGTAGAAAAAATTGGCTCCAAAGATCGCAAAGGACCCGTCGAACCATTGGCACCCGGCATTTTACGTTTGAACGCCAAACGGATGGAGCGAAACGTCATAGATGCCCATTTCCCTCTGGCTGCGTTGATTATAGAGGGGTGACCCCCCATTGAACAACCAACCGGCTCATCTATTTTCCCCAAAGGGACATCATTTGTATAGGTGGTCATGATTTTTCAAACACAAAATTCACGCCAATTCCCTCCAACTCATGAATTTCCTGTTCACCTCTCAGAAGCTATAGACAGCAATTTGTGGATAGTCTGTGGATGCCTCTTCAATCTGGCCGATTCCGAGGTACAAAGCATCCTGGGAGAACGCAACGCTGAAGATGGAAGTTCCTGGTCGCAGGAAGTATTGCAGATGTATACGTCCCCGCTTTTTCTTGTGGATTTGGTGGGAGGTATTGTTTATCCCGTCGTCTAAGAAACTTGGAATGGAGAGCCCACCAAAAGGATTCAGACTCATCACAATCCCACCAAAAATGCAATAAAACTGGCATGCATCATACTATGCATCATAAAAACGTCCGCCTATGGAATTCAGCTGAGTTTCATATCTTTCATTATCGTTCCATTTATATTTTTGCAGGCCTGGTGAAAAAAAACTCTCCTCGCCACAGGTTGGTTTTGGGCCCTCTTCGTCTATGGTTCCTTCACGCAGGAGCAGCCGACTCAGAGAGTAGCCGAAGATCACTATATATTGCAACCATCGCATTTTTTTTTGCAAGCGCCCCACGTTTGACCGGTTTCACTCCATATCCATTTGTCGCCTTTTTTGCAACCATAGCGGCGGACTAGGGTGAAAAGGCGCCCAGAACTCAAGTGATCTGCTGTGGATGGGGAGAACCCATTCGCTCATCCATCTATGATTGTGAGGTGGCTGCGGGCCCCTAGCCGCGTCGATAGCACAGACTTGGATACCTTTCCACACATTGCATGGGTGGCTTTCAGGACAGCTGAATCTGTGCATCCATGGCACACTTGGGGTCCATTGGGTATGGTATATCCAGAATCATCATTAGGAAATCAAATTAAATCATCCTATATCCACATGATCCATGCGGCAATTGGGGAGGTATACTATGATACCGGTATATCCCGTTTCTGGTCCACCAGGACTGCAGCTGTGGACCGCCGGGAGGAAAACGAAAGAGCTGGGGGGCTAAGAGGTAGCCTGCAGCTCCCACAACTGTGAAACATTCTGCACATGTGATTACTTAACATGCTTATAAACATGATTCAACAAGCACCTCTCCGGTTTCAAAGTCGCTGACTGAAGAACTCCAGCACGCATACATACATTTCTCCAGTTCAAAGGGACCCAAGAAGATGGAACCGGTGTTTATATGTAATTTTGAAGAACATCAGGATGATGATGACGATGATGATGGTGACGACGATGATGATGATGATGACGATGACGATGATGATGATGATGATGATGATGATGATGATGATGATGATGATGATGATGATGATTATGATGATGATGATGATGATGATGATGGTGATGATGATGATGATGATGATTGATGATGATGATCATGGTCGTGGTAGAGTTGGCGATGATGCCCTTTCCTTCGACTTTGAGGAGTACAGAGCCCTTTCAAAAGAACAGGCACAGCAATGAAGAATTCCTTGCATACCCCCATGGTAGGCGGCTTTCCTTTGGTTTCCCTCTGCCGAGTTGAAAAGGCAAAGTGCCGGTTGGTGGTTCCTGCTATTGCCATTTGTACACAAGATATATCAAGATGAAGATCCCAGTGAACCTTCATATGTCTCTGTGTTTCTACAATTAGTGACTTTCCACGTTTTTGTTTTTGAATACCACCATTTGTTCTCGTGTTTCACTTTCCCAGTTTCTGCGTTTTCCCCATTTTTTTCGGTGAGTATCCCCATTTTGTTATTCCCCTATGATCGTCGGCGCCATTGCCGGATGGATTGCAGCCATCCTCTTAGGTTTCTAGTGCCTTCGCGGGTTAGATTGATTTGCCCCAGAATACAATTAAAGGTAAACGGTAAACCTCTAACAGAGGGTCAACAAACCACAAAGTTCTTGGGAATTTGGGTGGCAAAACCATGTGAAACCATCAGCTTCAGTAAACATCTCCGAGCTTTAACCATGGCCGGTGAATCACTTGAGGTCATGAAGCTCTTGGGGCCCAAACCAATGAAGGAGAGCTGAACTGCTGGATATTTGATTTCACGAATGGAAAAAAAAGGCGGCTGATGCGCAGAAAACCCCAGGAGCAATTCAATAAATGCTGAACGTGAATTGAGTGGAGTCTTCAATCCATGGGCGAAATGTTGAGCCCCTGGAATTTCTGACGGTAAGTTCCAAGGCTGCCTCCAGCTGCTGGGCAAGAACCATCATCAGCGCAAACCATACAAAAGTGATGTTCTATTTACACGCCTCTCTGAGCCTTGAGTGGGTCAAGCGTCACCGAAGAAGTACCGAAAAATCGAGAAGTATAGAGACAAAAAAAGACATATCCCGCATACTACGGCATACTACAGGCAATGGATGCACAAAGTGAGTCTTGGCCAATAGAGTGCCGGACATGAACAGATACCGCCAGAGTTAGAGGTGGATGGTTCACGTGGGTGAAACCCACTTCAATATATAGACTAGTATTGACCGCGTGTTTGCAGTTTGATTTACAACTAGGTGGAACCCTTGAAGTTGCAGTGCTTTTCGGCTGAAAGTGTGAGGCAGTCTTCGCCCAAAATCACAGAGCAAAAAGCATGCAATACTGGACTTGGTTGCGACCCGAAGCGCGACATGACTATGAGTTTATGTTGGAGAGGGGATATCACTCTAGGAAAGCATGTGAAGGTTTTATTTTTATCTATTCACCAACACAGGCGTTCCAGCATTCTACCAAGTAGTTTTTTCTTGCACAAGGTGTGACATTGCGAGCGCCACCTGAGCCTCCACAATGCCGCCTCCGGGATTCATGGACGATGAAGTTGCGAGACTGGTGGAGGAGTTCGAAAAGTCCCAAGGTGCCAACTGCGAATTGATGATGTTTTGAGATCTTTAGAAGATAAGCATCCAATTTTGTGGAAGGAAACTTTGTCCCCCAGCTCAACCCATGGTTGGTTGCTTGTGTATGCAAATTTTCTCTGTTTCTATCCATGGTTCTATCTAGACCACGCATAGCGACCGCAAATGACCATATATGATGATTACTATGAGGGTGAGTGTTCAAATCCCGGAGCAGAAGGCTGATGTCACTTAGCTGGGTTGATTCGTGGGGCAAGGTTCAATGTGTGTTGGTGTTCAAAACATGCCCGTTGATCCAAATGGATTGCGTAGCTGCTTAGGTCACTTGACGGTTTTCAACCAGGGAAGTTTGCACAAAAAGAGATACTATCAGAGAGCGCCAGAGCCCAATTAGAAATTATCCAGTTGGAACCCAGGGTTCTCCAGTGTTCTTTGGCCCTGCAACAAAACCGTTCTGACTGGGCCAGTTGCTTCATATGTGCCAACAATCGAACGTGATGACACCACCTGCAAGAGTGGGCGGCGCATGAAACAGCCATTGACATGAAAGATGGAGGAAGACGATTCACTTGTCAAATTTGGCCAAGGATTTTTAAGTTCACCTTTGAATGTAGGGTTTTCCACCTCAAGCATGGTTGCTTCAAAAGAGATTTGGTCACTTCGACCAAGCTCTAGATTCTAGATTCCATGTTATCATATGACCATTTTGGGGGAAGCCCAAAATCTGGTGGTTTATTTGGGATGCTGAGCATAGCTCATTTTGTTGCTGTAATATCTATGATACTCGATAATCTTACCTCAAAATTTACCACCCCCACTGTACGGTTCCATATATATGGTTTCACCCCCTTTTAAACCATGAATTCTAGTCGGCGTTTAATATTAGGGGGATGGAATTGCATGGACAGCTGACCACGGCCTGGAGGTCGAGATTTGGGAATGGGTCGAGCAGCCTGCAGCCCAGAAACGCCGCCTTTACTGGGGCCGACCTTTGATGTATAGCAGCTAGTACAACTTTATCTTCTGATACTTCTTGTTACAAATGGGGTTATGAACGTCATTTTTTGCAGGCATCGGTGTATCTAGGACTGGCCAAACCTTATGTTCAAGTTACAGCCACCGACATGTTAGAGTTCTACCTGCAGCAGTTTCTCTTTATATATCTTGATATCTTCCAAGCCTGTGACACTTGGGTCCATTGAGGAGGAGGATCTTCCTAAGAAACAGCTCACGGAAGAGCAAACAAAGGCAGCCCGGAGTCATTGAGCCGATCTGTGATTCTTCTCCGGGCCGTCTTAAATTTGCAAGCCCGAAGTGCCATGGTTCATGTTCTCCGTGAAACATGCTATATTGGTGCATCCCCCTAGTTTGGAACAAGAATGATTGAACGGTCAGTTTAGCTTAGAAAATACAGGGGTATCGCAAAGGGCCGCAAAATGTTGGCTTGTTTTGGATGTCGGATAGCGTATTATTGCATGTGCATGGGTAAGAATGCAAGAGCCAGGCCACTACAATTTTCATTACTGTATGTGTTTTTGGTTATGCTTCGCACCATCCGACTGTTGGGCAAGCCAGGTTTGGTCAACACCCGCATCGTCAAAGTCAAAAGACCAATCATTTTTGGGCCAGGTATTCTTGGCAAGCTGAAAATATTGGCCACACCAGGGCCTTGCTCATTGGTTCTTTGCAAGTCATTGCTCCAGGGAGAGGTCAGTTGCATATAGCCGGTTTAGACAATCTGTAGATGCAGCGTAAAGTCGCCCATGCAGCGTTTGGGCCTTTAGGGGTGCGAATGCTAGCTGTGACATCATGACATATTGCCTGACCCAAAAAAATAGTTGCAACCACACCACTATTGTCCCAATGCTCTCATGTTTCCACGAAACCACAGTCCCATTTCTGTAGATACCAAAATTTTCATTACCAAGCTACTGATCAGTGTCATGTATTTTGTAACTAGTGACTACTCAGTGTGGCATTATGCGCTCAACCTCATCATAACCCCTTGTATTCCTTGCAATGCACCGTTTCAAGTGCTCCTTTCTGAGCGCTTTCCCCAGGCGTTGCTCTCTGAGCTGAACCACAAGCAGCGAGAGGCGCCGGAGATGATCATGAACTTGTCAGCCCTCTAGCCTCGCCTGATTTCACGGCAATTTCATTTAGAATTTATTGGGTTTTCAGTATTTTGAAAGATTGCGATTTCACCAGCCAAATGATGGATCCGTTTGGTGAAGGATAAAATTAAGTAATTTCAGGGATATGATTGGGATAGGGCAAACATACTACCACCTGGGTGGCCATATGCGCCATAAACGAAATGGTCATCCCACCATCATGAATGGAGTCAAAAAATGGAATATCAATCCCTTTTTTCATCGGGGCATGACTTTCCCCGAACCCATGGGACAGTAAGCGATGTTTTGACCATGGCACATATGGTGGAATCATGTTGCGGGTTCATTTTTAGATCTGCATGCTGGGGAAATGTTCGATGCTTGGTTTTCCGTATGATTTAGTCACTTTCCTCACATGAGGATGTATCACATGTCGTGTTTGCATTGTTGTATCTGATGTGCCACAAAGTTTTGGTTTGGCGATTGTAAGCTGCTGCGTTATTTGCCAGGAGCTTTGCCAAGTGCTGAAGGTCCTGGATGGGCCATGGTTTCATGCGATACAAGGTGGATGGAAGTTAATTTATGTTAATTCAAAGCACCTAAAAGTGATGATGCAATCAATGAGATCGAAAACAATAGACTTAGACCAGCCAATATGTTAGAATCCACCAAGAAAGATGAGGCCGATCATGCTGTAAGGTGGCCAACAGATGCTTTGGAGGGGCACTGACATGCAATCGTGTTGAACAAGAGTGTTTTCTGCCGTTTCTTCTGGAGGTGACTGTACAGTCATAGTCCACTGAATCCCTACTTGTGTGGTTGTATTGATGCAAAAGGATGTTCATCGCTTCCATAGAAAATAGAGTTTTGATTTGTTGGTGTCGCAGCAAAGCTAGGACTTTCATAGTTATTTTGATCAACACCGACCAGCGGGAACGTGAGAGGCTGCACGTGATGTTTGACATTTTTCATGGGATGAAACTCTTGGGGTGTCAATATACTTAACTCATTGAATGATGACACTTGTGCTTCTGTCATTTCGCATCCTTCCTTGCTCCCCATGCTAGTTGTTGGTTCAAAACCCTTGGCCCCAGCTCCCATCGCATCGCTTCAGGCTCAGCAAGATGGCGAGAAGGACATCAGGCCTGCATCCACATGGCAGTTGGAGCAGCTGAGGAACTATGACATTGGCAAGTTGAAGTCAGCTTCAGATTCTTCAAAGCCTTTGGGGAGCTCCCAAATATTCCCAGCTTAATGTTCATGTTGCAGCAAGCTGGGCTCAGGTGCAATTGAACCTGCTTTTTCAAGTGGGTATGTGCTGGAGCCGCAAGGAATCAATTCGAATAGATCTGCTTCACAAAAGGATTTAAAGAATGCAAACCACTTCGGACGAAGAATCGCAAGGCTGTCAGCCAGAAAACCCAGCCTTTTTTCTAGGGCTTCATCACATGTCATGACATCCTTGATGATAATTAGTCACCCAATCATGTCCTGCTGCGAGCTGCAGGCTCTCTCCTGAGCTGGCGCGAATCTTACAGAGGTGAAGCCGGTGGAAATTGATCCAGTGGAAGCTGCCGTTGATGGAGAAAATCCAGGAAATGTCCCGCGTAGATATCATGAGAAATCCACCATTCTCATGGTACAATCACCTACCAATGGACGCAATGCCTGATTTTCCACAACAATCGATCTGGTTTCAACGGGGTCTCCCTGAACTTTTCGACAAATTGACGTGGGTCTAAACTTGGATGGCCGATGATAAAGAAATAAACAAACTTAATTTGCACCACCCACAACTTTCAAGTTTTGACCCACACCCGAATCAAGTGGCAAAAAGCGCCACTTCGTGCTTGATTTGGCCCAGACTTCGTCAGGTTCCAGCGTCGTGCTGGCCTGGGACCTGGAGGTCCCATGAACAGTGGCGAGGTCCCCGGGCACCAGCTATGAGAATTGGTGGGAGCTCTTAGGATCTATGGGCATCCAACAAGGTGCTTCTAATAAAAGTTTTCCAAGCATATGACAGTTTGCTTTTGAATTTGCTGATTGTCGAGTTGACTTGGATATATGGTGGATATATATCTATAGGTCGATGGATGAACACAAACCATCACAAACCAGCATATAATTGGGGTCTCTTCGCCGTATGGTTTAGCGTCATTTTCCTTCTTGAAGTGGTTTTCTTGTGATTTCCATCATTTTCCAGTTCTTTAGCAATGGGTATGTAAGCTTGGCCATGGTCGATTCGATATTGAGGCAAAACCATAGTGTATGTGCCATATCGGTATGATTGTGTCCGACGCTGTTGGAAATCTTCTGACCTTGTCTATCTAGATACCTGGGGGTCCTACAGCTTTACCCTTTTTGCGAGTAAATAGCATGTTGCCATTCCACCTTCCATTCGCGCTGCAGGAGACATGGCCCATGTATCTTGGCATCGTTCTATTCATTGTCATCGCCATTGTTCGCAAGCCCAGTGAAGCAGCGACGTCGAAGGGAGTTGCACTGGTGGATTGGTAACGAGACTGGAGTAATTTGAAGGGCAGCATGTTTACTCCGACGACCATCGCAATTTGAAAATGAGATTG
The DNA here is from genome assembly GCA_003297045.1 of Symbiodinium sp. clade C Y103. Taxonomy (NCBI): domain Eukaryota; class Dinophyceae; order Suessiales; family Symbiodiniaceae; genus Cladocopium; species Cladocopium sp. clade C. The sequence goes on along the minus strand of BGPT01000173.1, from coordinate 134,915 downwards.
AACCATTGTGAGTAAGTCTCCCAAGTAGTGCTGTCCGGTATTAAACTTTTATAATACCATACATCTTTTGGGTATTATATGATAATAGTATCACTTGTTTTTACATTTATATGGAAAAAATCATAAAATAGATTTGTGCGTTCTACATCTCAGCATTATTTATATACGTGCGCATATAGTACATCTACACATGTGTATAAATATATCTATATATAATATATATATATGTGTGTGTGTATGTAGCACCTGTAAATATGAAATGATACATATATATATATATATACATATGTATAATTTAGGTACGTATGGATGTAATATATGTGTATGTTATATATATATATATGTCACACATGTGTTTATTTATTGCTATGTGGGTATTGACATTGCAGCATAGATAATTGCACATGTTTATAAATTTTTGCTGTGCAGGAAGGCATCTGAAAATAATGGTCATCCAAGTAGTTGTTCATAGCCGTGGCCCCATTTCTTAAACGTCGGAACCATGAGACAATGGACGACGTATTTGGATGAATTGGATCCACGATTAGTATTTGGGAGATGCATTAGCAGCTGGTATATTTCATGAGGTTTAATCAATGCACTTGCCAACCGTGAAACCCAAATACAGAGATCAGCCCAGTGTAGCTTGGACAAATCCTTTTGTCTATATAGATTCCGTTCATAAAGTTCAATAAGATTAAAACGCACCCGGTGTCAAGAAGCTTCTCTTTCTTCTCCACCGATTGTCCATCTGCCATGTGCGTTTACACTTCAGAAATGCGCATTCCAGACTGGGTTGCCCAAAAAAGGAGAATGCCCCATTTCATGGCAACTACAGGATAGAGGACGATCAGTCATGGGATTTGGGGGGTGTCCCATGATTTTCTGACAAAATCATATCTGTGCAATTCTGTGCAAGTGATCTCAACCAGTGGCCGTCTAAACCATACAGCAGTGGGGCTGCTGAAGCCAGGTCTTTGTGTACATCTACTTCCAGGAAGCGTGCGCTCTGGTCATCAAACATGGCTGGCTGGGAACCCCCACTGTTTAAAAGGAAAGTCATGTACGCATGGATGTTCCTTCCGCTGCCTTTCCTTCCACCGTGGGTGAATGGCGGTGGGCCGGGTTAGGGAGCTGAATGGTTTTGACAAGAGCGCTGCTCTGGGATGACAAGCAACCGCGGAGCGGGTCAGGAGCAAAGAGCTAGTGAAGAAGAGGAAAGATTCCATGAGGAGGACTTCGGTGCTCAAATCCTAGGATTGGTTGAAGGTTTTCGGAACCCTGTACTTTTGGGGGCAGGAACCATGCTTTCCTGAAAATTGCCCCGTCCAGTGCTTCAAAGATGGAATTAGTTGGGTGTTCCTTGAAATTTGGGATCCAACTCTGTGACTACACCCCCGGGAGAAAAAATCGGGCATGAAATCACGAAATGTTACCCATGCTCATTGATGCCTGTTTTTCTTGCAGGGTACCTTGCTAATAGAAGCAACCCTGGGGTATTTACAACTTTCAATAGCATATAGTGGGAAAGCACTGCTCGCGTTTGGCTTTCATGATACAAATGGATTCTGCCTGATAAGAGATTCCGTTGAATTGATCAGATCCAATGATCTGATCGAGAATTTTCAGGACGCATTCTGGCTGTTTCGTGAATTTGGATGAGATGATAAATTACTTTAGACAAAAATCTTTTATAAATCTAAAATATCAAAATATGTTGCTTCGAGTGATCCCCACCGTGACCAATCAGAATTTCTGGCAGATGTACTGATATTTTTTTCTGGCATACAGTATCTGTTTGGCAAGGAAGAGGAGGAGAGGATTTCGGTCTCTAAATTTCATCAAAGTTATCCTCTCCTCCTCCTCCTCCTCCTCGCTGTTGTATCTGGCATTCTATCTGACACTATTTGGCATATTTTCTGGCATTCTATCTGGCAATCTTGATGCTATAAATATTTTGGCATTCTATCTGCCCACTGTGATCTGGAGCTGGCAGATGAAGTCCGGCAGTGCCCATGGCGATCTGGAGCAGGCGAGGAGGCGGAGGCGGAGGAAAAGGAGAAGGAGAAGGTGGACGGGCAACTTTGATAAAATCTAACAACCCTCACCTGGCAGGTGGGGAATTATGTGTTATAGATATATATAGATATATTGCTTAAAACATGAAAACAAAATTCCGAATTGCGGAAATTCTAAATAAAAATTGAAAGGCATGAAAATAAAGAATATTAAAAATTGAAATATAGAAGATAAAGAAATCAAGAAAATGGAAATATAATGAAAAGAAATATAGAATATATTTAAAAATAATGAGATATGAAAAAATTATGAAATTGAAAATAAATGAAAGAAATATAGAAATGAATAATATGAGAATAAAAGAATGGAAAATAAAGAATAATAATAGGAAGAAATAGTATAATTATTATTAAATTTAATATTTAATTTATAGAATTATTTATATAAAAAAAAAATTGTTGTTATATTATACTTCTATTTTGATAAATAATAATTCTTGAATTAAATATATCGATAAATTTGATAAAAATATGACTCTTCTTTTTGAAGGAAAATATAAATATATATATTTATATATATATATAATAATATTAATGAAAATATTTTTTTTTTGTAAATTTATATATGTTAAATAGATTATTTTTGAAATATAATTTTATTTGTAGATTTTTCTATATTCTATATATAATATAAATTTATATATATTTATAATATGATTTGTTATATTTATTATTTTATATTTGATATTAATATTTAGATTTTATATTTTAAAATGATATATTTTCAAATAAAATAATATATATTTATTTTTTCTTATTTTTTTTAAATTTATTTTTATATTTTATATTCTTTGTATCGGATTTCTGAATATATTTTAGATTCGATATATACTATATTGCAGATTTCATGATATTTTAGTTTAATTGAATTCTTCTCTTCTTAATTCTATATTATTTCTTCTTATTTTTTCTTATTTTATTTTATTTATATATCATAAAAATATATATGCAAATTATGTCTAATTATTATTTTATTACTACTAATATTACGATATGGGTAGCCCAGAGCTGGCGCGCGCAAATCGCGAGGGGTCGAAATCCCCAAATTCCGCCACTTTTTGGGGAATTCTGCGGAAGCCATTTTAGACTCTCCAGATCTTCTTTTGCTCATTTTTCCGTATCTCTCCAAATT
>BGPT01000173.1:121064-131509 GCA_003297045.1 Symbiodinium sp. clade C Y103 | reverse complement strand
GGGTTGGTGGGTTGGGTTGGTGGGTTGGTGCGTTGGGTTGGTGGGTTGGTGGGTTGGGTTGGTGGGTTGGTGGGTTGGTGGGTTGGGTTGGTGGGTTGGGTTGGTTGGTTGGGTTGGTGGGTTGCGTTGGTGGGTTGGGTTTAATGTCTAAAAGGGCGCCGAAGGGAATAATTTTTAATATTTTTGACTTCTATAACGCCGTGTACTTTTTCCACATTTTTACTTTTAAAAGTGGTCCGAACATGAGGTATTTTAATATTTTTTACTTCCAAATTCGTCACAATAACGTGTAACTTTTCATGTTTTATTTGCCAAGATGTTTCCGTACCCGCCACTTTAACAAGCCTATTTTTCGACCCTTTGGAACCGTAAAACATGGGAAAAAGATAGTGTTTCGTGACTTTCCTACCTTTTGGGGCACCTGCATCTATTCTCTTCTGACTTTCTTCCTATCTGATCTTCTCTCTTCTGATTTTCTTCATCGTCTTACTCTCTTCATGGTTGTGCGTTTTCTATTTGTGCATATTGACGGAAGGTTTAGCTTCTAAATTTCCTTCGAATAATAATAAAAACAATTTTTTTATCTACGAGCGATCAACCGAAAGCCCACGCTGTTGGAAATCGTAGTCGTAATAGTGGTGGTAGTGGTACTGGTAGTGGTATTGATAGTGGTAGTGGTAGTGGTTGCGGTAATAGTAATAGTAGTGGGGGTGGTATTGGTAGTGGTTGTAGTTCTGGTAGTGGAAGTGGTAGTGGTAGTGGTAGTGATAGTGGTGGTGGTAGTGGTAGTGGTAGCGGTAGTAGTAGTGGTAGTGGTAGTGGTAGTGGTAGTGGTAGTGGTAGTGGTGGTAGTGGTAGTGGTAGTGGTAGTGGTAGTGGTAGTGGTAGTGGTGGTAGTGGTAGTGGTAGTGGTAGTGGTGGTAGTGGTAGTGGTAGTGGTAGTAGTGGTAGTGGTTGGTAATGGTACTGGTAGTGGTAATGGTAGTGGTCGTAGTAGTGGTAATAGTAGTAATAGTACTAGCAGTACTTATGGTAGCAGAGGTCGTAGTAGTAATAGTTGTTATTGTTGTTGTAGTAGTAGTAGCGATCGTACTGGTAAGAGCAGAACTATTAGTTTATCTACGAGCGATTAACCGAGAGCCCACGCTGTTGGAAACAGCGGGCCAACCCTAGTATAATATATTAAAATTTTGTCAGATTTATTTCATATTATAAAAAATTCTAAAAAATGATTTATTTTTTTTTTATATTTTTTTTCCTCTCCCTAAGGACGATATTTTTTTCTCTTATTATATATTCATATCAAAGAATTTTAAAATAAATTTCAATATGCTTATGTATTTAGGATTTATATTAAATATTTCTAAATATTATTTCATATTATAAAAATTGAATAAAATATATTTTATTATTATTTCGTATTCTATAATTTATATGTCGCGATTTTTTATACAAAGAATTTTTGATATTGAAATAATTATATTTATATATATATATTTATATTTAACATTTTTTTCTTTTTTTTTCATATAATAAATTTTCCCCATAGAATATTCTGATCCATATTTTTTTTTTATATAGATCAATTTTTATTCATAACAATTTTTTACAGACAACAAATTTTTACGCACGGCAAGATCTTTACACACAACAAATTCTCAAATAGATACCATAAAAAATATTCCTCCCAAATACAAAGATTATAATATAATTATTTCAATGCGATTTGCAACCATAAATTCCAAAATACCGTATTGTATAGTTATAATTGTTGTGTGATGTATTGTTATGTGATATATTGTTGTGTGATATATGGTTTTGTAATATCTGGTTGTGTGATGTATTGTTGTATGATGTATTCTTATGTTTTGTTGGGTAAAATATTTTTATGAAATATATTATTGTATGATATATTATTATATAATATATTTTTATATTTATTATATTATTGTATGATATATTCTTATATAATTGTTTATTATAAATTATTTTAATTTATGATATATTGATATGGGATATATAATAATTATTTAATAAATAATGTTTTATTGAATTATATTTTATTGAATAATGAATTATTATTTCATATATTAATATTATACATATTCATATAATCTTCAATATTTGTTTTTTCGATATAGAATTCTTGCCTTCTAAATTATTATTTATATATATATATCTTATATATATCAAAATATATGAATTATTATTTTTTTTTCTTTATTTATTTTATTTTTTATTCTATTTTTCTTATTTGTTTTTATTTCATTTCATTATAATTAATTCAATTTGCATTATTTTTATTTTTCAAATTGAGAATTTTTATATTTTTAAAATCAAATATGCCGAAAAAAAATAAATTCGGAAATCCTATTTATATTTTTGTTCTATTTATATATTAAATTATATAATATTTCGATTGCCATCTGAAGTATTTATTCTTTAATTTCTTTTAAATATTTTTTTCTTCAAATTATGTTAATATAATATTTTTTTCAGATATATATTAATTTTTTATTATATGCAATATATGTTTTAATTCGAAAAATAAATATTTAAATATATTCTTTTCGATTATATTCATATATTCATATATTCATATAATTTAATTATAATCAAGATAATAATGAATAAATAATAATTTAATTTAAATATATATAATATATAAATATTTTTTAATATTTATAATATTCAAAATATATATATATATATTAATTTAATATATTTTTATATATAAATATTAAATATATTTTATTAATATTATATAACAATAATATAAATAATATAATATATTAATTTAAATATATATATATATTTAATAATTTTATATTCAATTAAAAAAATATATAAAAATAAATTCAAAAATATATTTCTAAAATTAAATTCAAAAAAATATAATTTATAAATTCAATCTATTTCTCCTAAAAATAAATAATTTATTAAATTTCAAATTCTATATTATTAATATTATTTATAAATAAAATTATTATATTCAATATATATATATAATATAAAATAATTAATAAATTAATATATTATAAATATAATTTCCTTATTCTTTATCTATATTTATAGTTTTTATAATTCGTTATCTTTATAATAAAATTATCTAAATATTAATTTAATTATATCCCTTAAAATTCGTGCCAAGGGGTGAGACCCCGCGTTTTGCAACTACAAAATATAAGGTCTACCAAAAACCCTATAAAATGGACGGATACAAGTAAATTGTTCTTACATATTCTTACAAAATACGTTCGGCTAGTACATCCTATAAAAGCCTATAAATGTTTTTTTGGGGGTAAGTATTTTCAGCCCAAATTTCTGATTTCAAAATTATTCTGAAAATGAATCTTTTTAATGATCTTGGACCCTAAAAATGAATCTTTTTAATGATCTTGGACCCTAAACCCCGAAAAAAGGATTCATGTTGTAAGAAATTGCTGTTTTGCCATTTCCCAGGATTTTTCTCACTCAGCCCTCAATTGTTTTTAAGGATCAACCCATCCTTCTTGTAAGGAAATGGGTTTACTATAGTTTATTTATATTTGTTGCCTTTTTTGTTGCCATGTTGACGCAGAGTGAAGCTTTTTATGTCTTCTTACAAAATGAAGGAATGTCTCCGCATAAGTCCTACAAAATGAAGGGGTATCACCATATAAGTCCTACAAAATGAAGGGGTGTCACCACATAAGTCACAAGAATCAAACAGGATACTTGCTAAAGCTATAATTTGATGTATATATATATATATATATCATTGGGTAATTTGTTATAAGACTACGCTAAGAATGAGTTTCGGATTAATTGCTTAATATTGTATTGTTGTTGCTGGTAGTGCTGCTCATAGAATTACAAAATTATATACATCGTTACATCAGCTCGCGCAGAGAAGGGCAGAAATTGCAAGAGAAGGAAGCGAGGCTAATTCGCACCAATTCCTCCCCAGCACCCCTTGATTATGTCATATCTTGATTTTAAGAATTTATTTTTTGATCGTCCCCTCTTAATCATCGTTCAAGAGGTTTGAGACCATGAAATGGTTTGTCCATCCAAAACATGTTTCAAACACCTTCAGGTTTCAATTTCAACAATAAAATCACAACTCAGATGAATAACTCATTGGTTTCATCGCATCCAAATGTGCATTGCCTTTACGTCCTGAAGTTGTTGCTGGCTTTCGGCACACCAGCCTTACGCCTTACGCCTAGATCAAAACCTCAGCGTTAAGACCCTCCGATTTCAGAGAGGCAGCGGTCAAAAACCATAGAGACATCACGCCATGGTGTCGTTGAGATGCCTCAGCGATTTGGGGTGGTCAAATTGCTGGGGGGATTCGCTATGATTGACCCCCACAAATTGGCATCTTAAGAAAATGATGAACACAGATTGGGGATAGGACTTCGGGCTACCAATTTTCAGACAAACACATTCGTTTGGCTCACATTGAGTTGAGGCGCCATGATCAAACGACAACCTCCTGAAGTACCAAATTTGAAGGGAAAGATCCCAGTGGGCTTTGCGGCTGGACACCTTCCCTCGGTCATTTCCTTGTCAAATTTTTGACACCCTGTGTCATGTTGCAAAGAGCTGCAGTTGATCGCAAGACTATTGAAAAGATGGACTTAGATTTTTGGAATATCAAGACCCAAATGGCACTACTACAAGACGGAAACAAATTACATTGCCAGTAGTTGTGAACTGATATAAATGGACATTGGTCGAAAATTAGGACAAAGGGGACCGCAGATTTTGATATCCATCGAAGTTCTGGGATATCCAATCGTCACTCATTTTGCTGATTTCCATGTTTGATGGCTAAATGAACACGTATGAACCTTTTTGAACTCAATCACTTTATATAAATCCATCCATGAATAAACATGTTTCCCATATTTTGAATTGTTTCCAATATGTTACCTATAGTTTACCCATATGTTCCCATGTTTTCCCAACATTTTTCAATATTTTTCCAATTATCTATTACCTTCCAATATTTTCCCCATGAAAACTCCTACTTAATGTCCATCCACCACCATCCACCACGTCCATGGCACGTTGTAACGCGCCACCGTACGCAGATGATCATAGCGCCGGAAGCGAGGAGGAGGGGACAGAGGCGGTGGGCCCCAGACGCAGGGCGGAATGCCTCAGTGACGCAGAAAAACTCTCCACATCGGGGGTTCCTAAGTCATGGTGGATCCCCAAGTCACCATGTTTGTTTCAATACGAAGTCATAGTAATCCATGACTGGATGATTTGGGGGTACCCCCATGACAAAACGGTAACCTCCATATTTCAGCTGCAAAAAATAGATGGACTCATAATCATCATTGATAAAAGGCATCATTGTCTGCTTTGAATATGTACAGTCGACCGTCTGGATTTTGATCCCAGGTAAGGTTGAAAGGCATCATTAGATAAATGGCATTTTCATTTTTTTTGTAATAATCCATGCCCATGTGATAATGCCCATCCATTTTTTGCCTGCAAAAATTAGATGGATTATGACTATATGGATCAAAATGACATGGGATCCATATGGATTTCAACGACATGTCAACATAATATACTTATGGACTAAATCATCAATGGGATATAAATAATGAATTGAATGTGGGATTCTACTGGACTAGATTTGGGATACAGTACAAACCAAAAAGATTGACAGTCGCCCCAAGAAAGATAGAAAATTGGGCACCTGGGAAATGTGGAGGAAACATCATTTGCAACGTCCTGGAAACACGTTTTCTATCTTTTCGGGGGTTGATATACCATATAAAAATGGTATTAGTGGATTATGACCAAAAAATATCTGTTGAACCTACAACCATTTGGTAGGTATTTATTGGGATCGAGTGGGACACAGTGGATTATAATGGATTCAGAATTGAGTTTGATGGGCTTTGCAGGAATTATTGTTGGATATCATGGGGTAACAACCCATTGACGATGGGATAATGTAGCATAAAAAAATGGAAATTCAATGGCGAATATGGTGATGTCATGGGGAGAGAATTGGAATGTATAATCAACAATTCAATATCCATTTGGGTTTGACCGAAAATGGGAGGATTAACCCCCCACTTATAGCCAGTTTCATGGGGAAAATGATGATTGACCAGTGGATGGAATGGGGTACGCAATTCTCGGGCAAACCCACCTACAAAAGCACCAACCAACGTAGAGCCTGAGAATGGCCCTGTCTAGATGAAAAGTAGGCGTCCAATCGTCCAACCCAACTTATAGAAGAATCGTCCTGTTACTTTTGGGGGATGGTAATCACCGGATTTCATCACCATGAAATTTTATATCCTGGATTTAAAAGTTGGAATTGAAAAATCAACAAGAAGGTAAGACCATCATCAAGAAGAAAAAAATCACCAGCGACAATTGTGAATTCAAACATTAGAATTTAACTCTAGAAATTGCATTTCATTGCCAAGAATAGGGCTTTAGCCCTGAAGAGTATGAACAGTCACAGGGAAACCATCCACTCCGAAGAAGTGGCGCCATAACAAGGCGTTCATTTCTAAATGCCAACTTCTTTGTGGTCTAAGTTCGCCAGTGAGAGTTCTGATCATTTGTGCCAGCGATTTACTCGGATGACATGAACCCACTTCTCAGTAGGTTTCAAAACCTCTGCACCAATTCCTTCGGATCATCTGAGACAATTCACTACAGATCTTTAAGCAGCTTGGCAGCACGTTTCCCCAATAAAATGATTTGGACGTTTCCCCAATCGTTACCATCTGGTAGTTCAACAGTTTGCAATGGAAAATTACCTATTGAGTTCAATGATTTGCCTAGAAATTCCACCACTTTCCACGGCAAACTGTTCAATTGCCATAGGGTAAACTCCCAATTGTCCAGCATTTCCTCAGCTACAATGGCAAATTTTCGGGGTTTGTCCCCTATTTATTGGGTTTTATATGGTAAAACTCATTATGAGCCCGTCCTGATCTTATATATAAATGGATGGTAAATATCATCCCCAACGTGGTGGTTACTTTTTGGATTGCCCACATTACACACTTACTCAACTGGTGGCCAGGTGGCCCACAACGAATCCCTCTTCGTCTCCAGCCACATGCCCTGTGCCATATTTCCTTGGAAACTCCATGGGATCAGAGACCCCACAACGCTGGGATATGTGGCCTATGGCGCTGTTCTGGGATCGTCTGGAATGGGTTTTTTTCCAGGCACAGAGTCAGGCGGTCCGTTCAAACAGTCGGGTAGATGGGGTTGTCTGTTCAGATAGGGTATGCAATTGTATCCCAAATTTCGTGGTGTCGTGGTTACTGGTCCGCGGTTTCATCAGTTTCATCCCGAAAAAATGTCATGGATCATTCTACCAACGTATCCACAATCGAAAATGTTTGAAAAACCAAAACATCTGAAAAACAGAATCATCTAAACCATCATAGGTTTTCATCATCTCAACAATCATGGTTTTTGGATAATGCTGGAAAACTAAAGCACCTGAAACCACTTTGATGGTCAGTTTCACCATCCGGTATGCTGTGGTAGTATCCCTGCCAGAAAAGTCAGAAAAGTGGGGATATGATACTGCAAATCGAAAGATGCAGTGGCAGCAGGCAACAACACGTTTTCCACTACTATTCGCCCAGTAGCAGGGCCCTCTCGGGCCTCGTCCCGCACTGCACACGGCAGTAGATGAAATGATGCTCAAATGTTCAAATGGGAATGTCATGTCAATCCAAGGTGACTCACAAATTCACATCGGCCACTCTCTATTGGATTGACATCAGGAATACAGTTGATTCCTGTAACTGAAAACCCTTCTCCGACAGCGACCATCGGCCAGTTTCAAGAATAGATCTCAAAAAGGAACCGCTCATTTTCTTAGTAAGAGAATCAGCAACCATTCGACTACCCTCTACCCATCGGATTTGACCCTGAGTTTTCTTGAAGTCTGACTTGAGGATTGCCACATCTATTGCAGTTCTTTTATCACTGATATGTGAAGCCGTGTTGCGACATTTGGACACGGTGTCGTAGAGGCTCTTGGAGTCAGTGATAGCAATGAATGGTGTCGAAGCAATTTGGTCTTCCCATCGTTCAAGTTGTAGTTTCGTGCCTTTGGTCTCCTCAAGTAGTGCTCGAATCCAATGAAGTGAACCAACTCCTTGGATCATCGCTTGGCACTCTGCTGACAAGGTGTTTACAGTACATCTCTTCACTCGGTAGCTCTTCCATGTGATGATAGAGATAGGGAAGGCAGCTTCCTCCACTTCCATGCGTTCATCGTAAAAGAACGTGATATACCCACCTTGGCTAGATAGTCGTTGATTTTGCAAAAACCTCTCATTAATGGTTTCTTTCTTTCCCTTCTCCAGATGTTTCTTGATGAAAATTGTTTGACCCGTCCATGTTTGTTGTCCTAGTACTCCTTGGCTATCTCGATGATTCCAGTGATCTTCTCGAACTTGGTGCGTGTCATCACAAACAGTGGTGCGGTCATTCGATATCTCATACAAATCTGGTCCTCCGGGAGCTGAACCGGGATGAAAAAGAAGTCTTCGAGGTTGTACATGAACTCGAATCCATCTGTCCTTCTCCTCCTTCCAATAGTCTCGATCCATCTCGGTCTTGTCCTCGTTCTTCACATTGCCCCATGAGGCGTCAGTGATCGTCCCAACTCGTAGTCGATCAAGTGGAATGGGTTGGATCAAAATACCAACCTCCGGCGTCTTAAGGGCTTCTCGGGCAAGTGCATTGGCTTCCAGCAAGTCTTGAATATAAGGATGGGGCATACTCTGCTGTAACAAGGCTGTACGACCAGCTAAATCCGGTCGAGTCTCTTTGCTCAGCCAGGCAAGAGAGCCTAGAAGTCCTCTCAATTGGGTGATCTCCTCCTTGTGGCAGAGGGAAAACTTGCGGCTCTTTCGTTCTCGACTGATAGGGATCTCCTTGACTTTCTCCTTAGTGTAGAGAGGTTGGTTGATGGTAATACTGCCATCTTGGTTGCACTTGATTTCCTTGCCGACAAATCGGCCATCACCTTGACTGAATTTTCCAAGTCGGTAGTTCTGGTTCAGCCATTCCATCTTTTTCCAATGGTCACCATCTCCACCATGAAGAAGGTCATCAGTGGCTACAGAAATAATTCCCTTCAGCTGTTGTTCTTTTCCAAAAAGTAGAAAGAGACAAGGGTCAGAGACACTGGCGACATAGCCAAGGTCTTTGGTGAGTATCCTCTGCAGGTGATTAAACCATTGGAACGGGCCGTCTAAGAGGCCGTAGCAACATTTCTTCAACCTCAGGAGTTGTCGAGAATGGCACCCAGGAAGTCCTTCATGAGGAAGTTCCGCATAGATTTCTCGTTGAAGTTCGTCTCCGGAATGAAATGCCTGGGTAAAATCCAGGTATCCTGGGATCCATCCAAGACTGGCCAGGAGTTGTAGTGAGAAAAGAACTGTCTCTCTTCCAACTTGTGGGGTGGTCACCTCTAAGTACTCTGAGTTTTCCTCACTGAAACCCTTCATCACGTGTCGGGCTTTTGCCTTCTTACTTGACTCACCATCATCAACAATCAGCACGCCGTCATTCTGTGCCTTGTCGATGTCCTCCATCTCAATCGGCTTCTCGGTCAGGACGTATCTGGATTGAACAATTTTGTCCGGCTTGGATCTCCGAATCTCCTCTGACGTCGCTCGATCCAAAATCTCGTAAGCTCCTGACTCGATGTTATTCTTGATCTCTCGTTGAATCGCCTTGTCAAACTTCTTCCGCAACTCCTCCGGCAAGTTCTTGTACAACACCTCCTTCTTGAGCTTGTTAGCGATGGTCTTCTCCAGCGTCTGCAAATAGACCTCTAAAAACTCGGTTCGAACTCTTTTTGCTGGTCGTTCTTCATCCACATCGTCCTCAGGAAATGGTCGAACTCGATCAGGTTGATGTCCTCTTTCTTCAGATTCTGAACGGTGATCTACCATTTCGGGCTCGTTTGAGTCGTCAAAGATGGGCTCCACAGGCGACTCTGGCGCAACATAGTCAGGCACCTCCAACTCCTCCGGGACGATGTTGATGCGTGGTCGGAATTTATCGTTCAAACACCTCAGGGTGTCTTGGCTCAGGGAGTTCAACTTGGAAGGTAGTTCGTCCAATCCATCCTGTCTCCATTGGCTGCTCTTCTATCTCTGAATCCCATTGGTCATCCTCCTCGTCCTCGGTCAAGCCATCAAGCGATCTCATCGTCGTCCGTCTCCACGGGGTAATCCATTCCGGATCAACCGGGCAATCTTGTAGAGCTTCACCAGGTTGAAACTTGGCATGCCGGAGGTTGTAGTGGATTCTGACCAACTCTCCAGTGGTTGGATTATATCTCCATTCATCAGGGCCATCTCTCGGAACAACTTGTTCAGCTTTCGTCTTTTGCCGAAGCCGCAGTCTCGGGACTACACCATCCGGTGATTCTGACA
>BGPT01000173.1:56643-121019 GCA_003297045.1 Symbiodinium sp. clade C Y103 | reverse complement strand
AGTCAGTCAAAGTCATACGCCGGGCGGCGCGTGGACAGACCAGAGGCGTTGGACAGTATGACGCCAGACCAAAGGGTTTTGTACAAGTCTGGACAAGTCTTGGTCTCCTCCGATCATTTGGTAACACCTACTCCTAACTTCAGGCACCCACTCACGTCTCGGCCTACCAACTCTTCGAACGTATTTGTTTGTTGCGGGTTCGGTGGTGCCCCGGATAAACGCGCATTGGTTCAGAGGGTGATCAGTTGCTGCGCGAAGAGCTTTACCAAACAATAGCATTTGTCGTTGTAAAATCATCTCAGTTGCAAGGCGACACTTTNGCGCATTGGTTCAGAGGGTGATCAGTTGCTGCGCGAAGAGCTTTACCAAACAATAGCATTTGTCGTTGTAAAATCATCTCAGTTGCAAGGCGACACTTTGACCTTTGCAAGACATCAGCGTTGGAAATCCTGGACACATAAGCAGGTAAAATGCCAAGAATAGAACGCAAACATCGATTTTGAAATCCATCTAGCTTCCGTCTCTCAGCCGCAGAAAGACATAAACAAGCTAAGCCGTAAAGCAGTTTCGATTCAACCAAAGCTTTATANACATCGATTTTGAAATCCATCTAGCTTCCGTCTCTCAGCCGCAGAAAGACATAAACAAGCTAAGCCGTAAAGCAGTTTCGATTCAACCAAAGCTTTATAGATTGCAATCTTTCTGGCGATTCCCAAAGAAGAGTGTTTCCAAATTTTTTGAAGCGTTTGAAAATCAGCTTTTGCTATACCAATGCGACGACCCAGCTCATGTCCCGGTAGACCAGTGTGGGAAATAGTTGCACCAAGGTAATCCATACCAGGTTTAGCCACAATGCGGGCGCCATCAGGTTTGAACACAGAAGCTTGACACTGCACTTGAAGAAGTTGAAATTTGTCCCAGTGGAGTTCCATCCCATACAGCCTACCTGCATCAGCCACCCTCGATAAAAACTCTTGCAAATGATTGTCGGCAGTAGCGTATCAGCAAGGTCTCCACGAGCATAAGCAGCGGCAGTTGGGGCATCCAAATTTGCTACAGCATCATGCATGAGGATTGTCATCAAAATGATAAACAAAAGCGGGCTCAGGGTACACCCTTGAGAAATACCTGACATTTGGGGCTTATTTGCAGATTTCACACCGCAGTCAGTGACGTAGAACTCTCGTCGCATCATCATGCCAGCTACAAGTTCGACAATTTTGCTGGGCCAATCCAGGGCAAGCAATCGGATTTGTCCCTGGCGTTGTGCGCAAGCAGCCTCAATCTTTCGCAAAACTGTGAAAATTGCATCTTCTGTACATCGACCCTTGCGAAAACCAAATTGAGATTTCCACAGCCTGTTTTCCACCCCTGCATCAAGCAAACGTTGCTTGATCAAGGAGGCGAACAGTTTGTAGGCGATAGTGAGCAAGCATATGGGCCGGTAATTGTTGGGATCTGCTGGATCGCCTTTTTTGAAAAGCATAGCGACTGAGGATGTAGACCATTCACTAGGAATAGTGTTGCATTGCCAGCACTTGTTGCATAGATCAAGGAGCCATTGCAGAGCTTCATCTGTTTCCAAGGCTAAGGCTTTGAAAATCTCTACGGGTACATCAAAGTTTTTTGTGGCCTTACCAGAAGACATGCATGCAATTGCCTTTCTCAATTCGCGATGTGTAAAATTATCCAAATTCACGGGCAGAGGGTTGCCCAGGGCTGGAGCGGAGTCAGGGACAAGCGTAGCTGGTCGGACTCTCCATTGAACTTGTTCAAGGTGTTCTGCAAGCGTTTCTGCCCTTTGTTCAGAAGAGACTGGTTCACCATCAGCATTATGAAGCCGGCCTTGTCGCACATTGCGCCATTTTCGAATTTTCTTGATCTTGCCCCAATCCCCTGAACCTGCGAGATCTTCCAACCATTTAGCTCTATCTGCTTTAGCAGAACGTTTCACTTCACCACGCAACTGCTTTTCCAGAAACCAGTCTCCATTTTGTCGCGCTGTGCGGCGTCGATCGAGTAAGTTTAGAGTAGTTTGGCTAATCCAAGGTTTGTTTGGTCGGTGTTGTTTCAAGGGGACCAATTTACAAACGGCACTTTCCACAGCTGAGCACGCTTTGTACCAGTATGCGTCCACGTCTACGACACTAGACAGTTCCAGGTTCGAAGAAATTGTATCGGACAGAGCACGACGAACTTCAGCACTTTGCAGGACAGACCAGTCGCGCATACATTTTTGGGTTTTGTGTGGCATAGGCACAAGCGACAAATCGACACTCAACACAGCCGTGACTGGGAAGTGGTGGGAAGCCAAACATTCCGTACGATCACTGTAGACATCCTGAATGACATTCAAAAAATGAGACGGCACAAGAAACAAATCCAGAACAGAGAACATACCGCTGCAAATGGGGGCCATGGGGGGGACACAGGGCTCGTGGTAGGTGACCTTCTTGTCAAGCGAATGGTTGAAATAAGTGTTCGCAACATTCAATGAATTGCTGCTGCAAAATTCCAAAAGCAGATCGCGGTTAGGCACCTCCACATGGTGTTGAGCTTCAATACCAAAACAGTATGGACCAATGAGGTTTTGTTCTCCGGGGCGGGCTTGACCAATACGAGCATTGAAGTCGCCAACCAGTAGCTTTGGGCCGTTTGTGGATGTTTTTGACAAAGCTAACCCAAGTTTGTCGTAGAAGTCCCACTTTTCACATTGAGGTCTTAGGTTGTGGGGTGCCAGCGCGGTGATGAGCGCAAAATTACCACCAGAGCAGCTGATTTTCAAAGTTGCTATCCTTTCAGAAACCTGGCAAAAACCACGAATTCGTTGCTTNAGCGCGGTGATGAGCGCAAAATTACCACCAGAGCAGCTGATTTTCAAAGTTGCTATCCTTTCAGAAACCTGGCAAAAACCACGAATTCGTTGCTTAAATCTGGGGGACACCACGAAGCCAACCCCGTACCATTCTGAAGGTCCAGAATTGCATCCAGAAAGAATAAATGTAAAACCCCGCAACACATAAATGTCAGATTTGCTCTTCCGGGTTTCCTGCAAACAACATACATCAATCTTGTTCCGAGACATGTAGCCAATGATTTCTTCTTCTTTCAATTCACTCAAACCCTCCACGTTCCAGTTGGTGATCTNCCTGCAAACAACATACATCAATCTTGTTCCGAGACATGTAGCCAATGATTTCTTCTTCTTTCAATTCACTCAAACCCTCCACGTTCCAGTTGGTGATCTTAAGCTGGTTCATAATATGGACACCGCCACCACCAGAGTGAGCACAATCAAAACTGCTCACTGCCCCGCAGTGAGGTGAAACAATTTTTGCCACGCGCCGCCTTAGGCCCTATTCAGGGCCCTTGCCTTTCCCCTTGCTGTTCACACGGTCTTTGGCCTTTTGCAAGCGATCTCCGGCTTTGCTCTTGATATCCGCGAGTTCTGTGGATTCATGTAACTCATTCCATTTTTCCCATTCCCCATCACACCATTCAAAAATCATAGAGAAATTGTCCACCTTCAAACGCACAATCTCGCGACCTGCTACTGTCAAAGAGCCTTGCTGAAGGTCATATTTCAAACAGGCTGCGTGGAAATGCCACGAGATAAGCATTTTCTTCATGGCATACAAAGTACTTTCCACAGCACGGGCATCAAATGTCAAATCAACTTTTGCAAACAATCTGGATGATCCACTACCACCTGCGTTGGGTTCCTGGGTTTCTTTGGCTACCTCCCTAATGCTTTGGATGAGGCTTTCACGGTGCGTTTCGGACTGACACTTCACGAAAAGCAAACCTGAGAAGGTCCCTTTGGAGTAGACCTGTGAATCTGTAGGGGCAGGAATCTTGGTGGAGTTGCAGTGCTTGATCAGCCAGGCTTTGGCTTCCTCGAGGGAAGAAGCTTTTGGGATGTTGCCAATCACCATGGATAGTGGGCGAGGGTTTGCGGCTTCTTTGGCCGAGGCATTTCCGTTGATCTTTAGGTTGGAGATTTCTTTCTCAAGTTGTTCCAATCTAGACATGGTGGTAGCGGCTTGTTCTTCAATTGCGGTGACATGAAGACCGACACTGTCAAACTCCTTACGCACTGAATCTTTGAAGGCATTGAGATCTAGGTGGATTTGTTGGAGAAAATGATGCATAGGGACAAGTTTCTGGTCAAGCAGGTTCTCAAAGGCTTTCAAGGTGATGGACTGTTCTGCTGGTGCATGTGTCACTGCTGTGATTTGTAGATCTTCATCCTCTGGTGAGTCATCCCCTTTGTGTTTCTTTTGCAGTGGAGATTTCACTGGGGTAGCCATGGTAGTATCAGGGAACGAGACAANTTTGTAGATCTTCATCCTCTGGTGAGTCATCCCCTTTGTGTTTCTTTTGCAGTGGAGATTTCACTGGGGTAGCCATGGTAGTATCAGGGAACGAGACAAACAAGAGGCACGAAAGGGAAACAAGCGGGCGAGCACAAACACTTGAGCCATGAATGGTGGGTGTCCCCCATTGTCAAACACACAATCAACAACCCCCAGAGGACGCCTTAGAATTCTGTCTTCATGGTTACTTCTGTGCTCCTCTTCTATCAGTACAAAATTCGAACGTCCCTGAAAGCCTTGACTTGTCTCATCCATCAAGATGAGTCATGTTCTTTTTCACTCGCTTCAAAGATGCGAACCGCCTGAGCAAAGCTTGAGGAGCCAGGAGCGGCTTGCATTTCACACGCTGGGTGCTTGATGCTAGCGGATCCGCACAAAGACAAAGTGATGTTTCTGCAGTGGACCTTTGCAAATGGCATTTCGGAATGCTGGGTTTCCCAATTGCAAAGCTTGCCCAGACCTCAACAGCGCTTTGGAAGAATCACCAGCCCATTGAGCATCCAGCATCCAGCATCTCGCATTTAGCATATTATGAGAAAGTTCCAATGAAAGTAAGAGATGTATGGCATCTTGGGCCGCTCGAATTCCAGTTGAGCTATGGTCAACTCACTCCTTCACCGTCACCTGACAAGCGGTGAGATTGATGACGAGGCCAGCGATGGCAACACTGCAGGGGATGGCAGTGTGACGACCCATGTGGGGGCTCTCTTCAGTGGTTACTTGATGTGGCTGTGACTCAAGCATATACAGCAATGTTAGGGCCACTCATGCGTGCCACTCGTATTTTGAAGAAAGGCCAGTTGTGGTAATGAGTCATCTTGAGTCATGCAGAGTAAGTCACATCATTTCAACATATTTGCCACCCTCGGCACCGGGAGCGTGACTTCGACATGGTTGCTGGGTGGTGGTTTCAAGTTTCGACCCTATCAATCATTTGGTTGTTTTTTTTTAGAAAACATGTTTCAAACCACTAACCAGACTCCGTCTGAGCAATCAATGTCTCTGTGTGTGTGTGTGTCCGACTACTTCACATCATCGTGAATTGTGCGCTGCACGCATGGGTTCGACCCAAAAAAAAAATAACCCCAAATTCATCCAAAATCCATTTAAGTTCAAAACCTCACCTTCCCATCTTTTCCCGGTCAAAATTGCCATTTTCCCATTCCTGGACAACACCATTGAGGTGACGCAGGAACTGCTGGCGAAGTGGCAGTGGTCGGAGGCTCCTGCCGCTGAACAGTCTGAATCGCATCAACGGCAGCTGCCTTGGATGGGGCGCACTGAAATTGTGTAGCTATGGGTGACCCTACCAAGGAGACGTAACATGATTTAGGATGACGTATGATGACTTACACCCAGTATCAGGGCTGATGATGACTTGGAGATAGAATCAACTGAAGACATCCACGGATGCTTTGTCGCAGCATGGACTTCACGATGCACCAAACTGGGCAGCACTGCAGGAGCCACAGGAGCACGGGGCACTGGCATGGGCCTGGCCAAAGCGCTGCGGAAAGCTATGGAAAGTCGAGGAATTTCAAGATGCACCATGACAGCCAGCAAGCCTTCGTGTTTTTTGCAAGTCTTCTGAGAAGTACGAAATCTCATGTATCCTGACACTTGAGTAGAAAAGTATCAAGTAATTTGTGGAATGATACTCCACTCAGATTTGTTGGGTGGCAAATGACGGAACATGTGCACACTTCACAGTTGACGTAGCCTGACTTCCCTTCACTGTGAACCTCCTAAATTCTAAATACACGCTGGTGGGTGGTTCAGAAAAACATCATCACAGTTGCTGGATGAAAATAAAAGATATTTGGAAGCGTACATATATATATATATATTATGCATATGCATACATCGCCTGTACTATCCTTAGTCTTCAACTAGTCAGTTGATGAAATTACAGTGTACTGTGTACACCTGTATGTTTTGGTTACACCCCAAACTGGTTGCCGAAATGGATCCTCGGGTTCTCAAAATACCTCCATTAATAGCCTCCTTGTTTGCTGGTGTTGGAACAAAAAAAAGACCTTCAGTTTAAGCCGAAAAAAATGTATGAAATCCCCATTTCCTGACCACTTCATCCCAATTTCAAGACATCTCTGCCACAACATGGTGACCTGGCAGAGGCATTGGCGGCCATGTTGTACAGCATCACCAGGCCGCCGGCCGGAATCAACGGCACCAGCATGAAGAGCAAGGCCTTCTCCAAGCGCATGCGCCTGTTGCAGAAAGGGTGGGGATGGCCGGGCATGTTTGGCTTCATTATTTGTGGCCCCACAATGCTTGAGGGTGGGTTATTGACTTGGTGTCAAGATTATACGTGTATGTGTATATATATATATATACATGTAAATGGGTCTGTCTCAAAATATCGGAGGCAAATCGGGAAGTAGTAGGGGGGTATGATTCCGGGGTATGATTCGCGGTGTATTTCGGGGTATCATATATATATATATATATGTATACATATATATATATATACACACTGCATATATATATATATATATACATATATATATATATATGTATATATGTATATATGTATGTAAGCATTGTATTTATGCAAAAGTGCATGACTCGTGTACATCACAGGCGTATTTATATCGATATCATCGATGGTTAAAAGCAGTTGTCTTTCCGGACACTCTGGAGCAGCAGGTACTTCCACCCAAACTTGTTGCCTCGCAGACAAAAGCAGTTGTTTCCCATGTAAACATGTTTCCACCTCAAAAGAGATGGCATCACAACATGATTTTTTGATACTTTTTGGGGCTTGCCCAATTCATGTGTTCAACCAAGCTCCCCCGAACTGCCCGAACTGTCAATCGAGCTCCGATGTTGCATGCCACATCTGTCCAGAGCCTCGAATGAGCTCTGGGATTTGGGACCTCAGCACCGAAAGTGCATAAAAAAGATAGAAGTTGATAGAAGTCGTAGGTGGTCTTGCGTAAAATGATGTAAAATATTGTAAAATGATGTAAAATGCATATGTCCATACATGGGGTATGCCTCAACATATCAATTTTCGACGAAGAAGATGATGATGATCCATTCGATTTAGGGGGTACACTGACCATATTCGTTGTCAAACCCAAATATGTCCCTTCCGAACAATGAAAATGTTGAGATTTCGGTATGGGAAGGTATGGGTGGTATGGGTAGAGATCTAAGATCTAGGGAAGAAGGAATGATATCAAATGATCATGTTTCATTTCAACTGTCGCCAATGTTAGGGGCACCCTGGTCCCCAATTTTGGCCAATTCTGACCCACCTTACAGGGCTTGGACCAAGTGAAACGGTTCAAACTCCAACCATGCATGTCTTGACTCAGTCAACAGGCTGAGTCCCCGAACCTTTGGAGACGGTGGATCTGACAGAGCAAAGCGAACCCAAAATCCATCAGGAAAACCCGGGAAAACTCGAACGGACTGATTGGACGTTGTAGTCTAAGCCTTGAAACTGGTACTAATGGAACAGCTCCGTTGCCGAAGATGCTGGTATCAGAGGATTCATTCGGGGAAAATTACAGGAAACGATGGCATGTACCCCTGATCCAATTTTTCTGGATAAATCACAATACTGGATATCCTGAAAACTTCGGCCGCACGACTTCACTCTGCTGCCCACGCAATTTGGGTATAGTTACCCCTACTAACCTTCATTTCAGTCACCGTTTAGCTTAACCACCGCTACACCGCCACCCTCGTGTCGTGTTTGCACCAGCCTGTTTTGGTCAGCGACAAGTACTCATCCAAGTAGTCTGTGCCGGGCGGAGACCCAAAGTTTCTGTGTCCAACAAATATTGATGGGGAACGAAAATATGGGGAACATATGGTGATTGGTGAATTGGTGGTTGGTGACGGGTGATGGGTGATGACAATGGATCCACTACTGGCATCAACCAGCTGAGGGTCCAACCCAAGGTGGTGGTGGCGTCCACTTCACCTTTGAGGGTTGGCATGCGGGTTCCTTATCATTGCTGCGACAATGCCTATCAACCAATACATGTTCATCTCCTGGATTTAGGTGGGTAGATACGTAGATGTCCAGCCCAGACACATTCATTTATATAGTCTTGTATAAATATGTATTGTATATATATATATATAATTGTATATATATATACACATTCTTACAACCCATCATGTTCTCAACCTTCAAAGCTGTCGAATGATGAAGAGTCTTGGGCGAGTTCTACATCCCATGATCAAGGTGATACGCTCCCTGTAGAACTGGGGTTGCTACTGCCTGATGTTTCAACCTACTTCCACCCCATTCCCTTTCCAAACTTCTGTTTGGTACTCAAGAAATCGTGGTATACTCTACAGGTGTGGAAAACATGAATTTTCTATATACTATAGGTACCCCAATTACTTGAACCCATCACCATTTTCCCAGCCTTTCCATTGGTGCTGACTCTGCAGGAGACTCATTGGCTTCACATCCGCCTGAGGCACCGTAGGGGCAGCGATTCAGCAGAGGAGCTTTAAAAAACGCAATGGGAGCGGGTTTTCCAGAGACATTCTTGGCTCATGTGTAAGACAGAAATCGAATCTTGCTTCATTTTCTGACGTATATATTATATACACACACCGTTATCTGATCATATCGGTTCCCTTTTTGGTGGATGTTGATGTGTGTTGACATTAATACGGGCGGTATTGTGGTGCGCAGGCCATGAGTGGCTATCACTCTGAAGCTATCTGAGAACAGTCTTAATCAAACTTGGGTAATTACTCCACAAATTACATCAAATTACATGGTTGTTGCCACAGTAAGTATGATGAACAGTTTAGAAAACAGAAACAATATGGATTCCTGGGTCTTGCATTTTGCCCATACCATCCCATGGAGTATCCTTCTGTGTCACTCTCCAGCTCTCCCGCCTTCAAACTCTCTCTGTCCGCCAGTCGCAAGGCCGAGTATGGGCGAAGAGAAGTTCCTCGGGCGTTCCCATCTGCGTAGTGTGAGCATCAAAGAAACACGAAGAACGTGAAGGATCATCAATTCTCAGTTCTGAGGATCTGTGGGTTTGAAGAAATACATAAATCAATCAATTATAATCATTCCTAATCCACATGTAGTAGTACACATACTCCACTATAATTAATATCAAAGATTTAACATCAATCAATCATCCACTATACAAACATCATCTGCACGAGTCGTTGACCGTCCTGCAACGAATTGCGCGCTACAAATCAGCACGAAGATGCCAACGGCATGCAGGTGGGACATGTTGAACATCGCTGGCAGATGCCAACGAAGCGCAGCGCAGCAAGCAATTGCAGTTGCTTGGGCCGAAGGGGATGTGGCTTCAGCAGCAAAATCGATGAACTGGTCTTTATGCGTTGCTCCTTGTTGCAATGGTTTGGCCAAGGGCGCAAGCCTCTCAACACTCAAAAACTGCTGAGGGAGCACCACTTCCTGTTTCTGTGTCCTAGCATTTCTTTGATTTATATAACCTTGAATCACCGTTCATCAGTTAATCACACTTTCTTCAGCTCCAGGTCATCCGATTGAAGCCATCATCTCTGTCCCTGTGGCATGCAGCTGCGAGCTGTCACGTCCTTTTGTCGCGGAATGCGAAACAACACATGTCTTCAGCTTGAGTCGCTTCCTGAAACAAAACACAGGGAATGACAGAGGGAAGATCCAACAATGGGCCGGGTAAAAGGGCCTGCATTTCTTTGTAATTCTTAGTGTCACTAATTACAAAAACCATTAGTGCAACATTGACAATGGCTGTGTGAGGGCATGTGCTCGCGTAATCCAGTAAAAAGAAACATCTGCTGGGTTTCGACTGCTGCTCCCTGTCGGGATCTTGTTGAGAAACGAAGCCATCCGCAACTGGCACGTGAATTTTCCTTTAGCTTGCAAGGTTTGCAATCTCAGCAGCTTGGAACGAAGGAAGTATCAACTTGGCTGCATCCGATATAGCAGTTCCAGAAAGAAATGCTCATTTGGGTGCTTCTCGCCTCTTCAATGCTGAGACACATACTGCTCAACAGAAACATGTGTTTATCAGCCACCTAAAGTTGTCTCAAAGCACTCGTCCAGCAGCCCCTTCAGACCCCAAACATGCCCCAGCAAAGCTTTGCAGATCCCTCTGCCGGCATGAACCTTGACAGAATTTGCACTGATGTGGCCTCTTCATTGCAGTTACATTGCTTACATCTGCCTAGACTGCTTGGCAGGAACTGCCCCGTCTTGTACACATCTGATGTATATCTGGACCCCTCAATTCCCCGACATCACCGGCCTCAAAGCTTTGCTCCAGAGAGGTAGGACTTGGCCTGGAGATGCCCATCAAAGCATTGATGATGGCAAAACACGACTGGAATCATTGGTTTCTACATATGTCTACCATGAAATATAGGCATGTCAACCATATGTTCTATCCACATGTTCCCATAGACCATTTCTGGGGATAGAAGACCCAGTATCACCGCATATTTCACCATTACTGAGGAGGTGAGCCAGCGCCTTCCCCATGTTTCTGGGTCAGAAATGAAACCGGTTGATGTTTCAATCACAAGCTTCCAACCAAACTCCTGCCGCAATTCACGCCACCCATCAATCTACCCATTTCGCAAATCCTAAACTTCAAGCACAAGCCCGACATGATGACAAGGCCCGTCATTGCTTTGTTCCTTATGTTTTTCCTCTTGAGGATTTCGCGGAACCTCGCTAGGGACGTTGGGAAAATTGGACGACGGACTTGAGAATCCTCGCCCAGAATCCATCAATCTCAATGTTGCGTGGTGTTTGTCCACCAGCGCCAATCAGCATCGCAGCAAACATCACCAAACCAATCGCAGTGCAGCATGTACATGAGATAAAATGCCACAGCAGCACCTATCAGGGACGTTGTCAGCACAGCACACGGCGAGCACGAAGCTATCATTCCTTTTGCGGCAATGGATTGCGCTACTGAGAAGCACGATCCAGCAGCTACGGCTCCCATGTTTCTTTGGCAACATGCAGCTAAGGAGCCCCCAACTACACCCCCTGCAGTGAAGCCAACCAGTGCCAAGGAAAGAAAGAAAGCTGGAATAAGCAATACACCGATTCCTGCTCCAGCCAGGATGGATGCAACCCAGCGAAGACCACAACGCCAGAAATTCGCCGAAAACATCATGAAATGCGGCCAACCCAGGCTGAATTGAGCGACCTCAAGTCGTCTGTTGAGAAGATGGAGCTGCAGCGAAATGGCACGTGTAAGGCCGAGGCCCGTCAACAGTAGACCCGCAAAGATGCTCTTCCATGTTATAAAACATCTGAGCATATCTGAGAAGTACATGTGCTCAGCGACAGCTCGTAGGATTCTTGAGCCAAAAGAAGGCGAAATTTGCCTTACAACAAGACCCATTCAAGAGGTCCAAAAGGTGGGACAATCACGGGGCTAAGGCCCCCACCCGGAAAATTGTTTCGTTTCTGACACAACAGTCTGGATGGAATGCTAAAAGTCGCAACCCTGGGAACATCCAAGTGACTCTTCAGGGTCTTGTACACATGACATGTTTTGATGTTTCTTGATCGTCACTATGCCACAAATCCACGCAGCTTTTCAGCCAATCAAACGCACTTTCCATTAAGTCAGATAGTTCATCCATTGTCATCCACAAATTCTATCCGTAAATCTCATGCTGCCATCAACAAATCAATGATATCTGCCAGACCAGAATGGTATAATGAAAATTCCTTACGGATTTATGGATCTCTGATCGATCAGAACGGGTTCCATTTGGATCCCATTTGTGGATTGTCAAACTCTTTCATCCATTGACTCCCATTCTGCCATAAATAAATCACTAAACTTCCATATCAATCCATATCAACCCATATATAAATCCACATACATCCATGTAAATCCACGTAAATAATCATATTCCATCTTGATCCACGCAAATCCAAAACAATCCACCTGTTTCCCCAGAAATGTTCACCGCGCCTCGTTGAGGGCGTCCACCTCTTCGGACCGCGCCTTTTGCCGGGCATCGAAGTTCTGCAGGGTGAAGTCGCAAGCTGAGCAGATGGGGCTGGCTTCGGACCTGAATTTGTTGTTGGGGGAAATAAGAGGGAAATTTAAATACACCCCAAAAAATCATATAAAATCCCATGGTTGAGAAACTCCTAGTCCCTATAAAAAGGCCATAACTGGGAGGTTTTTTTTCGGTATACACCATTTTCAGACACAACTATGTATTCCAATGGGCCACCATGTAGAGGTATCATAGCTACCTTAAGCGTGTACATCATACATGAGCTAGTGTCTGGTCAATAGTGTCTACAATGCAGGATAGAGGACAGTAGTACCTGTGTATCAAATACAAAGACATAGATAGACATAGTAGCTTTTGATGCTGGTTACAATTGGGTACAATTGGTTGCAGTTGGTGTTGTAATGGTTCCGATTCATTGTGGTTGGTTGAAACTGGTGCCAAAAAAAACGATTTGGAGAGACTTGCAGAGCTGAAAAGCATCTAAGATGTAGAAAATATATCACCGGAAATGATCTGGTTGTTTTTTTTTAAGTTTGAATCCAAATGTGTTGGTTCTCTACCTCAGTCTGTCTAACGTGGCCATGGAATATCACCATCTACAAAAGGAGAAGCAGCAATAAATCAGGGTTGTCCAACATGCCATGTTTCGCTTTGCGGAGGGTAAACAGGCAAAACAACCTGGGTTGTAACATGTTGGAACCCTGCCTATTCAAGTTTCATGCTGGGAGTCGATTACTATAGTTTAAAATTAAAACCTCACCAATACATTTTACCATCCCCCCCAACTAACATAGACCTGCCAAATAGGTGGTTGGAAGATCACTTTCCACTATGTGGAGAATGCCAGGTTCATGGTCTATGTTCGTTTCCGGTCAATTTTCGGTGATGGGCGTGGCCAACCAATCCCCAACCCAAGCCCCCTTTAGGGCCCCTGGCTTTCGTGCAAAGCCATCGCCGTGCTTTCCAGGTCCTGGATGTCCTCCTTTGCACCTCGGGCAAGGCCAGGCATGGCCAGGGGCCAAGTCGTGCCGGAAGTGGAATCAAAGCCTAATTACAGTAGTTACGTTGTTGTTGATCATGTATATATATATATATGTAATTATATATATATATATATATCATAATCATAATATACAGAACATGTATATATATAATGTAAAATGTACATTTTCTTACACGTATATATTATATGTAAATATAATTCATATATGCATGTATATACATATTACGTATATATACATATAGCTGTGGAGTATTTGGGAGGTACCTCCCTGACTTACCTTTGGAATTGGCCATATTAAGTCTGAATCTTCACAACAAAAAAAAGTTCCTGTGCAAATTGGCATGGTGGTGGTCCAAAGAAAGAATCACATTTCCAGCAGCCAACTCGTGCAGGATGGCCTGACAACGGCTGCTACCTCCAGGTATTTGCTGGACATGATCATGATGAAACTCTTCAGGAACTAGAATTTTCCGCACATGATAGTTACAAAATATTACTTACACCTGAGATACCCTCTGGTAATCAAACATAGCAATTGGAAATCCCCTAACAATAGAGGTTTCAATAGGAAAATCATCGAACTAAATGGAGGATTTTCCAGCTAGCCATGTTTGATTACCAGAGGGTACGGATAACTGCCCCATAGAAAAATGGGATCCTGCAATCCCAAAACCAAGTCTATGATGCCTCCCTGATCCATTTGTCAGATTCCTGACTTGAGCTGACCCATGACTACTCTTGGGTAGTGAACGCAACAGAGTTCATCATTTTAAGTGGCCATGATACATTCATACATGTATGTATATATATATATAGTATGTACAAGTTATGTATACACTTATATAATCATACTGCATAGATATATTCTTACATATGCAGAGACTATATATATATATATGTAAATCGAGCTATACATATTTTACCATCTACAAATATTGAAATATTGAACTCAAAATTTCACTTCCCCCCACCCCCACCCGCCATCCCACCCCCAATCCCCGAAAAAAACGACAGCCGAGGCGACCCTTCTGACTCTTCTTCGTCTCCAGCAACTGCTCAGCAGCCTTAGCCTTGGTCTCCTCCTGGGACGCCAGAACATGGAAAAACCCATAGGACATCGGGAACGAAAATGGGAATATCCTTACTAAAAAAACAAAAGACATCCATGATAATAGTTGGTAGTGATCGTTATAAGAATCAGTATAAACTATTTCATCGTTGTTATATAAAATGTCATTGTGGCTGCTTCTCTCGTGCCTCTACAAAAAACAAGTATCTTCAGAAGCGGCACGGAAAGATCATGGAAGATTTGCTGGCATGAATCCACAGCAACCCTGAAACTTGATGAGTGACTACACCACCCAAAGACAAACCAAATTGCAACAGAAGGCTCTGAAAAACAACCCAACAAAAGAACAGGTGAATCCAACGAAAGGGGCCTTATCAGCAATGCTCTTGGCCTTTTTCTCCAAGGTCTTGGTGGTGTCCTTGCCAAAGGCCTGCGAAGCTTCATTTTGGAATGGGCCAATCAACCCGTCAAAATAGTTCCGTTTGGTTGTTCCGTTTTTCACCAGCGACTACTGAAGTTTGGCTCCAGACATGTTGACTCAGACTCAGACATTACCCATCAAGCATCATCAAATTTTGGTCTGGCAATTGCAATCGCTCACCGAGCTGAATCAATATCACGTCCAGGTTGTTTCTCTCACTGCCCATAATGTGCAGCGTGGTGGGATCGATAAATTTTACCCAGATTGAAAAACATATACTTTATATGTAGTATATCTCACATGAATCACACATATGTTGACATTATCTATATACTGTGTGTGTGCGTGTTTCTTCTTATGTGTACATATACATATAGATACATCCGCATTACTAATTACTATATTCACCGGCAATCAACACATTGCATCGACCCCGCACCTCGTAGTCTCCTTGAGATTCAGCCTCAGCAGCCGTGGCCTCTGTTTCCATGGCCTTCAGCAGCTGTGCGCGTGGCCAGAAGTCGCCAGGGGATACTGACTCTGCTGTGCAGCCCAGCAAGCAGCGATTCATGCTCTTTCAGTATCTTCTATCGTCATCAACAACAGCAGCAACAGCAACAGCAACAACAACCAAACAACCACAACACCCTCCACATCCCCATACATGATCCTCCGTTGCACTAAAGTGACACCCAGAAAGGACCTTCAGATTCGCAATCCAACATCCCACCTGTCCTTCCCAGACCCGTCCTTGGCATCCGCGATGAGTTGCTGCAGCATGAGCATCACACCGTTACTGCCTCAGTTGGATATCGACCCACAAACAGCTGCTGTTTCAGCTGTTCGTTTCTTGATATTTCAAGTTTGAAAGACCCACAACTTGGAAGTCCAACAATTTGGACATATTTTGACCACCCATTTCAGGCCCGGAATTCCAAGTCCAAAAACCTCTCTACTTTTCAGACCATTGCAACCCAGCCCCAGCAAAAACTTGGCGGCGTTGTCGGCCCGTGCTATGCGTCACAATATCAAGGCACCCCGGAACCTAAAGATGTTGGTCCTTCATGCTCGGTAATTCACTCATCCGTGCTTTATAGGGGGATCCAACTTGCTGATCTATATCCAGGCGAGTATGGGTCAGAATCGTTGATTCACCAAAGAAAGAACATGTTTAAGTTTAAGACTATTTAACACTAAGAATCACCAGACCTTTGAGTACCCCAATGACTGGCCCGTAGGTGGAGACCAAGTGACTGGAGCTCTTCTTGTAGCTTCCGAAAGTCTTTGGCTCCTGCCGGAAGGCTCTAGGATGGACCTCACTTCTTTCACTGTCCTTGAGTCATATCATGTCCAAAATTGGACTATCAGACTACAGTATCTGGGTTTGTCTGGAAATGGGGATACCGCCTGGATACTCCAATGTTTGGCCAAATCTGATGATAACCATATATTTGTATGGTTCCAAATCTTGAGACAATCTGCTAAGCTCTGTGCCGAAGGACCCACTACATTGCTGGTCATTGTTAGCATCAAACCATTCAAGCTGGGGAGTTAGGTGAGCCATACCTCGCAGGAGCCCTGGCACAAAAAAAGGACTCGCTGGCTCCTTGGGCGAGGCATCCTGCTGTACGAAAGACTCCTGCTGCTTGTTGTAGAAGTCTCCCAGGACACTCAGAGCCTGGAGCAACGTCAGCAACGTCAGCAACGGTTCCCATGAAGATCGCATGGGATTTTCACCACTGCGGCATTTTGAAAGCATGTGCGTAGGCTTCAACGATTGAGTAGCCACAGAATTGCATGCTGAAAGAATTACTGCAAATGACTTTAGACTCCTTAGGCACCTCGGGCACTCAATGGTGGGCTCACGTGGGTTGAGAATACGTCATTGAATATGTCGTACATATTTTACATATGCATACAATAATCGTAATGAGTCGTAATGATACATCTATGAATATATGTAGAGATGTAGAGATGGATGGGGGTCAGAATATGTTATGTGTTTCACCTTCACAAATCTCCTCCTGCCGGCCTTCTTCAACAACTCTTGTGTTGCTCTCTGCTCAGCCACCACCTTCTGAAACTCCGTGTTCTCCTGGGCTGATCCATGCAGGTATGACCCGTGGAGTACCAATGGGGTGACACCACCATTACAAAGGGCCTTCGTAAAGGGGGGCACAATCACTGATTTATACAGTACTAAATCATACCGACCTATTTACACTGATTCATGCTGTTTCTTCATTTCATGTAATATGATTTCATCAATAGAAACAACAAGAGAAGGTTCAGGAGGCACTTCTTCGGCGGTTCTTTTTGCCACCCGCAGCTCACCCGTCAGATGAAACCTCTGCGGGCCGCTCAGAACCTGGCAATCAGGCGCGTGGCAGAAATGATAGCAGCTGGTGCAACCTGCAAAACTGAATATTGCAAAACATCGTTCATGTGGACAAACGAATTTGGATTTAACATATGTTTAATGTTTAAATGGTATCACTTTTAAAAAATGAAACAAACAACCAACAACGTGCATCAGAGGCTGTTGAATGTCAGCAGAAAATACTTTTCCATGGCTCACCAACCCCCAAGCTCAAGGGCCACCAGCATGCGGCATTCTGAGCTCCCGAACCGATCAACTTCCCTCCGTCTTCGCCTTCTTGGCTGCCTCGGGTGGTCCCCAAATCTGATGTGTTTCGGTGAAGGTCACGTGGTGGTCACAAATTGAGCACAAATGGTCTCACAAAAATCCTCAAGCTTGTGTTGAGCCACCTACAGTATTTGTGGTTTTAATCATCTTGAACTGTACCCACATTGTTTGAAACCTGTCACTCACGTGACTTCTGTGCTTGAAAAGTCCGGTGCAAACACGGGCCAAAACGTCGCCAGTTGGATCACAATCGGGGTTCCAAGCCGTGGATTGCCATCATCCCCCTGAAACCAGTGATACCCCGCAGAACCATCAACTCACTTGGGACTTTGGTCACTCCCCTCCCGCCAAGGTGCCGGAGTGTCCGAATGGCCCAAATCTTTGCTGGGCACCTTCGTCGGATCGCAACCCACTGGAAGTACAAAATCCAGCACTTGATCATCGTTTTCCCATCAACATGGGACATGGTTATACATTTTTTGGGGGGAACTCCCCAGTTCGGGGAGCTCCAAAGACTTCCCCTCCCCCTGGCAGCTGCTGCACCAGCACGTCGCGAACGCGTTGCTTCAATTCCTTGGCTTCAGGGAAGCGTCCTTCCGCCTTCCGCGACCAAACCTCAGTGGATGCCCAACCACCTGACCTAAAATCCAACCATTTCATGGGGATATCATGGGGATTTTGCACAAAACCAACTATATCCAACTTATACTGCTATAGAATGCTATAGATACTTGGGATGGCGGAGAATAAAGCGGTACATTGTGAAGTGTGCCATGCAATTCCTGAATTATTTCTTCGAACCGGAAACCTTCAAACATTCTATCCAAATTGATATTATCCTAAATTGAAAATAAGCCGTGTTGACGACGACTTGTTTAGTAACGATAAAGCAGGTTGCTCCCACACACCGATGCATCCGAGTGGCAGTTTTTTCGTCGCAAGTCACCTCAAACACACCAGAGACTTTCAGGCTTGGCACCAAGCACACCTGTACAGATGGGCGGAAACCAGCTGGGAGCCGTCATGGTAATAAAGAGCAATAGCAATAGACTATAATTGTATGTAGTAGTGATACGGACCATTGCGGATCATGATGACGAGATCATCATCATCATAATCCCTCGCACAAAGTCCCACAGTTCTTTCATCAATGCTGTCGCCTCAGTGAGGATGTCGTCTTGTTCAAAGGTCGATAGAAGTTCCTCCCAGCAAATGTTCAGTCAGTACTGTGTGCAACGTAGAATTATATAACCATCCAAAAAATGCGTGGAATTTCGGAAAGGGGATGTGGGAAAATCATGTTGACCATCCAATTACGACCATCCTAGTAATGTGGGTCAATCTAAACACCCCAGAAATGGCTACAAACAGGAGGTGAACACCATCAATTTTCCAAGATGTCATTTACTGTTAGGATGTTCACAGCAAAATGCTTGTTCTATCCCACCTACGGCTCTCCTTCATTGTAGGTGTCGTTCAAAGTCTGACCCAAAAGAACATGTTTATTCCGTGTTCGTGTCTTGTTTCCTCAAAGATGTTCTTTCCTTACAGTATGTAATATGTATGTTAGCGATTGGATTCTCTCGCTCCCAGCAACTCCTGTGCCAACCAGGCCGCTCTGAGCTGCCACTTGCACTTGACCTGGTCGACGACTGGCCGATGGCTGCCGATGTTCATCCCTTCGACCAATAGATCGCAGGGAACATATCCAGGATAAGATGTTTGTCCACAAATCTAGGCGTTTAGATTTTCCCTTAAACCAAGTCAACGATGTTGTACGATTTTGTATGAATTTGTGCTGTCCATGAAGGATGAACTACCCTTTGCTGCGAACAAAAACTTGGTCAACTTGGGCTAGTATCTGATGCAGCGGATTGAGCAAGACATACTTGTCTAAGACCACCAGCTGGGTAACCGTTGGTACGGTGAGAGTCATTGGGAAAAAACTTGCTAAAACTAAAATGTGTTCTTTCTCCAAGCGAACTACAGTATATAGCGAGACCTCTTGCCTCAAAGTCCTCAGCTTTGTCTACAATGAGGAAATGAGCTTTGTCTACAATGAGGAAATGGTGCCGTGACAGCTGAGAAACAGTGCAACATCGTGCAGCCACACTAAAGCGAAGACTTTTAAAAAGGTGTCAAATGTCTCATTCGTCCTACAAGTCTCTTGAAGGTTCCTGGAAACCACTACAGTATCCTGTCGTCTCTTCTTCGCAAGCTTTTGGGAGAGTTGCGGGTCGTTCTTCACTTCTTTCACTGATTGGGATAAGCAAAAACGATCTCATGAGTTGCGAGATTGGGTTCCAAATGTATCAAGAAGGTAGCCTCATCAGGGTCTGAAGAGTGGAACGATTTTCGCATGAGTCTCATTTTCCCATCCACCGAATCAGGGCTGGGGACTTCATCCTGAAACTCAACCGAAATTGGCGGAGTTCATCTCCCATTTTTTCGGACAACCCCCACAGTGACAAGTTCTTCATATTTGAGGGCCTGACGCAGTATTGGATCTTGATCCTTGGCTCCAAGCTGCTATGGAACTGCACTTCCGCAGGAGCACGAAAATGGATACGTTGTTTGGTCTCACCAGTTGACACTGAATGTCAGACATCAACAGCAAACCCGCTCAGCCTTTTGAGGATTTTTCTCAGCACAATTCTTAAACAGTTGCGGATGGTTTGGTCCAGTACCAGGACAGTGACCTCTTGAAGAGTCTGCCCGAACCCTAGGCAAGTATTGAAAGCACCACCACCAGCGGGAAGGTTGCTGTTAAAAACGTTGAATCAGGGTGGGATGTTTAGGCCATGTCAGCTCATGCCGTGACACGCAGATTGTTTCTTGTGTAAATCCGACAACCTTTATAGTAAGGAATGCATTTAATGTGAAACAAGAATGAGTCAATATCCTGAATGAAGCTCACATAAATTGACAACTGGAACCCTCACAGCCACACCAACATCTGCCACCAAGGAGCACTCCGGGCATGGTTGAGAAGAATCAGCCAAAGTGTGCAGATATGAGTTTCAATTGGCTGTTGGCCTGCCTTGTCGTGACACTTGACCATTGCGCTTGGCCATTTTGAAACTCATGGAAACTCTGGTCGTTCCGCATAGTTTTTCAAAAAAGGGTGGATATCAAAGGAAAAGTTAGTAGAGCGTCGATGTGCTGCGTGCTGACAGTCTTAACCGCACTAGCTCTGCAGGTCCATATGATGCATTTGTTTCATGAAGGCTACCTATCCCGTTGCACCATTCAAAGCTTTGGGGGGGCGTGCATTGAACGCTCAGGCACACTATGCAATTACAGTTGGTACAGCCAACCCCTGTCGATCAGTTGAAGTCAACTGCCGTTTTATCCTTCACTGGATTGGTTTAAGGGAAAATTTACAGGAAACCTCTATATTTGATGGGAAAATCCATGGTTTCCTGTAAATTTTCCCATTAACCAATCCATTGACCAACAGCAACACCAGCACCAGCACCACCGGAGCAGCAGCAACAGCAGCGGCGTCCTTCTCGCGGTTCTGAGATGCCAAAGTCTGTTGCTTCTGCAGCTCCTCACGACATCGCTGGATCGCCAGCCCGTCGATCCTCTGGGTCATGTATCATACACCAGATGAATGTAAATCTATATACAGTGTATATATATATAATATGTGTATACATATATATATATGATGTATATATATATATATCATATATATGATATATATATATATCATATATATATATATATGATATATATATATATACATCATATATATATGATATATATATATATATGTGCATGTATTGCAGTATGTATATGAATGTCAAACATCACATCGCATCACATCCCATCACACCACACCACACTGTTCTGCACTGCACTACACTACACTACATAATATAAAATACACACGTAGATCGTTGAATGAAACGACTATACAAATATACAAACGTAAAACATTGGATCATATTCAATTGGTGATTTTTTTGATTGGGTGATCCAGAACCTTACTGGCTAATGAAGTTGAATATGGGTATGGTCACTTCACCCTTGTATCCTGGTGTTCACACCAAGAAACTGGTAGCTGTGGATGTTAATCCCCAAATAGGGTATCATTGGTCTTGAAGGGTCTTGACATGATACATGAATGCACGATGAAATGCTGCGGATACCATGTAA
This sequence comes from Symbiodinium sp. clade C Y103, assembly GCA_003297045.1. NCBI lineage: Eukaryota > Dinophyceae > Suessiales > Symbiodiniaceae > Cladocopium > Cladocopium sp. clade C. The sequence continues at coordinate 99,323 of BGPT01000173.1, read as the reverse complement.
CGACCCGCAGGGACCAAAAATCTACCTGAGGTAATCCTCCATCTGACCAGCCCACCCTTCCCAATAAAGTGCTCCTGGATATCGCTCTCCCTTAGCCATCCACTCTGTGGAATGCCGCAGGTGTGCAAGAATCATCTGGGTGAATGTAGATGGATATGGATAAAATGCTAAATTTCACCATCTCATACTATCTCATACTGCCTCATCAAATCTCATCAAATCTCATAGCACAATCTGCATCCAGAAGCCCCTTCGGTCCCCTCCCCAGCTGCCCCTGAGCGCCAACAGGCCAGCCAGGTCTTCAGAGGCCGTCTGCATCTTCATCTTCACCTCCTGGAATCCGCTCGACACCATCCGGGAGACAGATTGATGCTGTTGAAAAAAAAATCCAACGCAAATCTGGAGGAAAATATTATGTGTAAACATATGTAAGCATGATTTTCATGAGAAAATCCATGGAACTATGATTGATTCAACATGTATTCTGGCCATATTTTTGGGATCTTGGTGCATCTGGAATGGGGATTTTTAGGGATTTTACTGGTACCTTGACAATGATGATCTTCGAACATCCAACAGATGGTGATTATGTAAAAACTCTATATCTTCGGTCGCCAGAAGGCACATCCTGAAGTGGAGCGATTCCAGCCATTTTTAGTCAGTCCTCATTCTTCGCGCTCAAAAAGGTCGCCAAGCGCTGCTTCTTGGTTGTGGCCAACCTTTGATCTGGGCTTGTCTCATATGGGAAAACACCAAAACCCAATGATTTCCCCATCGTTTCTCACATTAAAACTGCTGGTTTGGGGGTTTATACCTACTTCTCACTCTCTCCAGGTGCAGTCAGAAGTTCCATGGAACGGTGACCAGGTCACAAGTGCAGACGAGGAAATCTGAGGCTCCGCGCTTGTTCTTCTGAAACTCTGCAATGCAGTAGTCTTTCTGCTTCACCTCTTGATGTGCTCCGGTGGTGACAGATTCAGCTTCAGTGTGTTCCTGTTTTAACATGTTGTCAACCCATCGTTTGCTAAACATATTGTAGGGTAGGGTCTTGGATTTTTACAACAAAAAATTGACTTTAAACCATGGACACAAGACATGGCCCTGCACTCCGAATCCCATGTCTCAATACATGGAGGTACCTATACAGAGAATGGTTTATCTACTTGAACCATCAACTGTCGGATTTGTTGCTCCGACAATCTCTACAACATACTTGCATTCAGTGGCCATACCCTATTTGAGAAATACCTTTCACCACTTGGTTGCAATTCCAATCTTCCAGAGCAATAAAAACCCCTTTCAAAACATATAGTTTTGACTGAAAATAGGGTGTGCCCCTAAGTTTGATGCTTAACTCATCGTGTGTTCCCATGAAAATGGCCACAAGTTGCGCCTCGGCGGCTTGTTCCTCCTTGAGGGCTCCCACCATGGCGTCAATCTTCTCCTGGCAACAGTGGACGATATGCCTACCGTGGATGTGCCGAAATCTTACCTGGGTTCTGTGCTGCAAATGATGTTTCTCACCAAGTCTGATGATTGCCACAGATGTACAGTACATACTGTCATATTCAGATATTATTTGAATATATATATATATATGTACACATAACACATACATATAACGTTTCTTAGATACTTTTATGCTAATGATTTATCCCATGCCCGTTGGATCATTTATGCTAACATTCTTATCAACCAGTTATGAATCATAAATCGGACGACCCCTGGGGACCTTCTAACTCTGTTCATAGAGCACCTACCATTCCTGTCATGAAAAAAAACTTCCAACCAAGGTGACACTGGTCCAACTGCTCCTTGACGATAGTGAAGCCATCCAGCTTCGCTTCCATGGCCAGGGTCATCAAGCGCGCGTCCTTGACACCAGCCTGTCGGTGAGGATCGCCAGCATGTGCACAGAATTGACCAGCCAAAAAAATCTTGGGTACACTACATAGGTGCCCAATTTTTCATTGGCATACTGCAGACCCATATCCTGGTCGGAAGTTACTGCCACGTGATCATTCATCGTTTTTGGTTGGTAAATTACTCCGATTGTTGCTGGCTAGTATCGCCATGTCTCAAGCGCCTGTTTCAGAAAAAGTGGCTACCGTGCATCTCCGAAATTGGTCGATATCTCATAATTATCTACATCAATCTACATCCTATAAGTCTGTAAGTTTATATAGAATTTTCCAATTCTGGATCTCTTGCTTGCTGCAGAAGTTTATCCCTTCTTATTGATGTTGAAGTTTCCCCCATTTTCCAAGAGGACCTCCCATGCCCTTTCGCCGGGCCTTGGACAGTACACGTGCCGCCTTCTCTCGGCGTGCAGTGGAACTGCTGGACATCTGGAGCCGGGTCACTTGGAGCAGAGAACACCCGCAGAAGCCCAGAAACCCAGTGGCTGCGCCATTTTTCAATAGAAAAACCACAGAGCTCTGAGGCAAACCCATTCCCACTTGGAGGTTTCCTAAAATGGAGGTACAAGTACCCAAAATCATCCATTTTGATAGGATTTTCCATTATAAACCATCCATTTTTGGGTACCCCCGGCTATGGAAACCTCCACTTATTGACAGCGGAAGTCGCCTGAAGGAAGGAGAATGTCTTTCCAAAGACCTGCGCTGTGCAGACGGACATGGGATGCTACGAACATCTTCAAACAGCCCCTTCCGTTTCACCGTTCCTGCAGGCCGCCATCCCAATCCCGTGAAGTTGGGCAACATTCGGCACCTCATGCGCGCTGTCGTCGCTGAGCACCTGAATGGCCTGCGAGTGAGTGATTCCCAAAGTGCTGGCTGCGAAAAACCGCATTGTCCCATTCAAAAAGGTATAAAAAGCGACTTTGGGTTTCAAAGGTAGATTTCAGTTGGGTATCTTCTCATATCTTCTTCGTTTGGCTACATTTAAAAACGTTCATTTAACGGAGCCCTGTACTCCTTCCAGCTGCCAAAAAAAAGTGGCCTTCTCCACAAATGGTGGATTTACCCCAAAAAATGTTCTCTTACAAATGGGGGGGGGCGCATTTGATCCAATAGAAACACAGTTGCAGTTAAATGACAGTGTATCGAGGTGTGTCGTATTGACTGTGCAGAGGGGGTGGCGCATTTGTTTGTCATAGTAAGAAGTGCTGTTCAAGGAACAGTTTATCCGAATATGACATTGTTGATTTCCCTTCCTTGCCTCTGAGTTCGAAGATTCCACGGTGAGGTTTTACACTTGCACCACAAATCGATTTTGCAACGGACATTCTTCGCAACGATCGCAGCATGGCCTTGGTCACCGACTCAGTCTCATCGGCGCGGGTCTTCTGGCGCTTCTCCCACTCCTGCTGCGGGATCGTTGAACCCTTCGATGCACATGCCCAGTGATGCACTGCGAGAGCTATGTATGGTGATTGATGATGATAAACATGGTGAGCTGCTGATAAAGATGGTGATATATTTTCCTATTTGAATATATTTGACATCTATTTGACATCTATTAACCGTGATCTACTAAGATCCGTTTTCAAATGTGCGAATCAACCTCTCTTGGCCATGCCATCAGCATCAGTGCCCTGGCCTTGGCCTTGCCACCGCACTTCTCTTTCACTTCCTTTGCGAACCTCGAGGCCGTCACCGACCCAGCAGCACCCCATCCGGTTGGATCAATCCGGGATCCCGGCGCAATGTCCTCGCCCATGGAGGCGCGAGAATCTTTGATGTTCTGGCGACCGGATACGACCGTGGTGCAAACACGATATGAGTTGCCATATGTTGCCATGACACAGCTGACCTCAATCACACACTTTTGAATGGCAAACCAAAGTGATTTACTGCGATCAAACAAAAAGACATCAGATTCTTGTGGATTCTTTGAATGCTTCGCCGTCCATCTGAAAAATGCATTCCGAGAAGGAAATGTCGATGGTTTCTACTGCTGGGGCTAGTGCACCTGCTTCAGCTGCATGCGTTCCGCATCTGCAGCGGTTTTTTGTTCTTTCTTCGCTTCAATCTGGCGCGTCAGCAATGTGGATGCTCTTACATTTCTGCAAGATATGCTGTGTGGCTTTGTCTGAAGATTGGGTACCCCAATTTCAATGGATTATCATCGTTTTTTCCCATAAAAACATGACAGGTTTGGGTTGTACCCCATCTCTGGACAATCCCGTATGTGATGATACATGGGTTTGCAAGTCCACATACCCATGTTTTCACAACTGTTCGTGATTGTGGATGGAGGAAAAGACCTGCAATCATCACCTCCTCAGTAGCCTTCCCAAATCCAATGGAATTCAGGATGAATCAAAGCATATCAAAGCTGAAATTCATGTCAAATTGATTCCACTTTATGTGCTGCCGGCCGTAGCAAAAAAACACCTTGGCATTTTTTGTGACACAAATTCTGACATATGTTGGGACATTTATCCGGACACATAAATTCTGACATTTCCCTCACAGATTCTCTGACATCTAGTCTGACATTTGTTCTGACATATATCTTGACATGTAGACATCAACTCTGACATATAGTCGAAGTTATAAGCGGGCGAATTTCTGCCATGTATTCGGATATATATATATATATATACATTCTCATACATTCAAAGATTCAAATTTCATGTGACAAGGTCCGCTGAGGCGGCGGAAGCAGGAGGTGACAAAAATGTGATGGAGATGGATGGATAGTTTTCCTTCAAGAATGACCAAAACTCTACGGGTTGTATTGGTGTCAAATTTTGATCCATTCCCCATTCCCCCAGATGGATCACACCTGGACCTTCGCGGCTTCAATCTCCTCTCGCTTGGCCTTTCAGTTGCCGCAAGGGGTGCATCAATGTTGGAAGTGGAAAGGTCGATGTTGTTTACAATGATCAAGTAGGGATGGTTTGAAAGTATCTCTTTTGCAATCCTGAAAGATGCTGAAAGAAAGTGTAAATACCAGTGCGTCCTCAACATGTGAGTTGCAGGGCATCCCACTGACAAACCCGGCCATCGCTGGGCAACCCAGGCAGCGAGCAACTTTTCGTATTCCGCTTTGTTGATGTTCTCATCCGCCTCTGCTGGGAGTAAAGTGCCCGAACTCCTAAAAAAAACGACCCAGCGAATCTCTGCTGCTGACTGGTGATCTTGCAATTCCGGAAAAATCCCACAGGTTCAGGATGGATGCTTAAAATTGGGAGGCCCAAAAAAGGGGTTAGTTTTTTTTTGCAAAGATGTCTACCCAAAAACTCCAGGAGGTTCATCCCACTGCCTGGAGTTCATGCAAGCTCCGCTGGAAGTCTTCTTTCAAACCTAGCACCAATAGAGATGTCCAAGAACCAAAAAGAAAACACATGCTCAGCACATGTTAAGATGGGCCCAAGGTGGGGGTAGGGTTCCGCAAAAATCGAAAACAATCCAAGAATCCAAGCTGGTGGGTGGCTTTCAGCCCCTCTGAAACATATGAATCAATTTGGATCATCACCCCATTTGCCGGATGAAATATATATATATATACATATGAAACAACCGATCCGATTGGCCATTCAATCATTGAAACCTACATGCCGGCTGTGTGGAATGTATCCCAAATCCATCTGGCACCTTGCAGAACACCTTCCACATTACCTGGCGTTCAGTTGGGATGGAGCATTGTTGTAGCATGTGGCCACAAAATGGCCAGGTGCTTGAATCCCTTGGCGATAATCTTCTCTGGATAATATATATATATATGTGTGTATATGGTTTTTTGTAAGATACTGGAGCCATAATGTTCAATCATGTTCAAAAGATATCTGCGTTCCCTGATCTTCTTTGACTCATTGCAAGGTGCCATCAAGGAATATCAAGGATCTCCGCATTGGATCCCAGGTGCAAGCTGATGCGTCTCGGCTCTCTGAACCAAGACTCATGTTTCTTTGACATAGCATTTGATGCAATTTACAAGTGCTGAGCTCATACAAAAGCAGACTGGTCAGGCGGAAAGTCTGGTTTGTTTCCATCTGATTTTCAACCACACCACATCTTCCCATCCAGCTCTGCCTGTGCTTGGATCTTGCAGCAACATCGCGACTTGTCGACCATTCTCAGAGCTCAAATCACCAGCATACCTATGGATCACCAGCATCCATGGATTTGCAGATTTATGAATCATGGATGAAAATGAACAAAGTCAGACTCAGTGGCTTAGTCACCTTATGACACCTGATGGGCACTTCGCTTCAGGACATTGAGATGTTTTGCCCAAGGCAACCCAGGCCATGGAAGGCCCAACTGGATCTGCTGATGCAGTCGTGCCTGGCCAAGATCTTTTGCAGCGTCTGCGAGATGGCCTTTTTTGAAGCGGCATAGCAATGAGAAGGGGGAAAGGGCCAAGTCATTGGGTATATATAGTGGGGCATGATAACGAAACAAAGATGGAAAAACACTTTACACTATGTTTGCCTGACTTTAAAATTTATATCCCTATATATATATATATATACGCGTACCCAAAGTTTTCCGGAAACTTGCAGCAAGATGAATGAAATGCCACCGCTTTCATTTGTTGAGTCTGACCCCATCACATCACTGCCAAAACTGCTAACATCTGCTAATCCCTTTCCTGCCTAATATGCCAGGTGCTTGGAAAGAAAAAAATGATCCCGTTCCCCTCAAGATTCAGTACCATCCTTAAAAAAAAGAACCTGGTCAACCTGAAAAAGATATGTCATCGGGGATCATAATCCGCAACATGCTTCAAAAAGGAAATATGTTTTCTGAAACCATCAGCCAGAGCATCAGTGGCCATATACCCACTATATCCCCATGCTATACCCATTCTAGGTCGGTATAGATCGGTCCCAGATGATCATCGTCTCAAGATCAACCAGTTTAGTATTGGATCTATTCATCTTACCCTCTGATTATTTAACATAGCTATGGAAATGGCCCATTGGTGATTTGTAGATGTATAGATTATTTACCTATTGAAAGTGTTGATTCTCCATTTCTGCATCCGTTAACTCACCAGCTACCGATCACCCAAAGCCCAGCGGCCGTCTGTTGCGAGAGCTGCACGAAAGAAGTCCCGCTCTCCTAGGCCATGGGGACGTCTGGGTCGAGCCTGATTCCTGATGGATCACCCTGGCAGATGGCTGCATTGTCGAATTCCCCTGAAAGATCCATCACTATTCTTGTCAGCCTTTGAAATACATGACTTACATGACCACTAATAACCAACATCCTCCAATACCCAAAGCCGCGGTGTTTTTGTAGGATCAAAGCCATCCCCCAAGGCAGCTGCACGCAACACCACCCAGACCGCAACTGTTTTACTTCCGTTTTGTTAGAACCCAGTCATGGTTATAATATGTTGTAAGTTATAATCATTGACTGTCTGAATGGCCCCGTTCTTAGAAGGGTGTCATCTGTGCAGTTGTTCACCCTTTTTCAGATGCTACGTCCTGTTGTTTTCAGGCACCTGGTAACCAAAATCGGGAATCCAAGTCACAATCACATCGTTGGCAGACTTCACCTGAGTCAAAAAAACACCAAGCTTTGAACCATGTAGAAATCAATGGCATCGTATGGGGTGTTCCTATTTCTTCCTGCAGATTTTCGCTTCAACCAATTCTGCAAACTTTGGAGGAAAGTATCTCAGGCTGCTATCATTCTTGAACGTTCTCTCCGGCTACAGTAGGCCAACACCCAACTAACTGGGATGCAATGATGATCAAACAACAATTAATATTAATGAATGGTGTCCTAGAAAAAACATGGCGTCATTTGTCACATTGTCCTCACCCTTTATTCGAGTCTGCTTCAATGGGTCAGCCGTCGGTCATCAGAAAAAGGATCGCCATGGAAATCCAACAGATTTTACTTGAAACTTCCAAGCGCCAGACGCTTTGCAGGTTCTTCAGAAGATCGCTCTCGTCTTCTCGGAACTTTGCCTGCCCGCAAAGAGAGTTACAGTGTTGTGAACCAAAACCCTGGCGAAGACCAGGGAAAGACCAAGAAAAGCTGTCAGATTGATGTTCATCCCGGGTTATGATGAGAGGGTTGACCCATCACATATCGCAGGTAGAGACTATCTCAGAGATGTCTCGAATGAATAGAGCTTACAGATATTGCCCCACACAGCATGCAATAAATTTTTGGCAACGCACTTGGTCCTCGTGAAACCCCGAATCCTCGGGAAGTTGCTGCCCTTGAGGAGCACATCCAATCGTTGTGAGTTCTCGTCGCTTTAGGCTTTAGGAGACTTGGGCGATTCTCCCCTTGAAATGATGAGTTTTCTCAAGTGTGGGACGCACATCATCGGATAATCCCTCTCACTTCTAGCCAAATAGCTCAGGATTTATCTTCCAAGTCCCGACCGCCCCTCGCGGCACCAGCTGCTTCTTCCGGAGAGCAATGACTTCATCCACGGACGCCTAAGACACAACAGGAAGGCAACCTTGGATCATCCAGTGAAACAAAAACGGCGAAAAATGTGCGTATTCCGTGTATACATGTAATATCATACATTATATATACAGTATACAGTATACAGTATACATATATATATGTATATGATTATACATATGCATAGTGTATAATATATATATATATTGGGTCAAAACCCAGTACGCCTAGTGAACATCAAAATAGCTGGATGTTCATCTCCCGACAAATGACATACTCCTAATATACAATATGAAAACAAATGAGACTCGTGGGAGATAGCCAACGATTATTGAGACATCGATTTGAAATAGAAGCATTTGATGCTTGGCACAAAGATGGATTTGCTTTCACCGGAGCTTTCAGCAACAGATTCTGTTTGTTTTGATCAGTCATCTGGGTACCCCCAGAGAATGATGACAATATATAATGGAAGTCAATGGGATTGATATAACCAGCGGGATCAAAAATGTGTCTCAAAAAACAAGAAGCATCCTACAAATCACCAAAATCTGCCTCATTCTTCTCCACGTCCTTGCCGAGGTTTTTATACCTCGGTCGATTTGGGGCCCGAGAGTCATTTCCGCGCATCTTAAGCCTTCAACTTGCATTCTGCGCAAAGAAATCTCAACCAACATCTCAGCAAATTGTGGTAGTTGCTTCTGTCCCGCTTTGAGACTTTATTCGAAGGTGAAGAAGGAAATAGTTACTTCTGCCTTCAATCAATCCATGTATTTATTCCTGAACCCCCATCAACACCCCCCCCAAAAACAATTCAACCAATTCAACCAATTCAACCAATTCAACCAATTCAACCAATTCAACCAATTCAACCAATTCAACCAATTCAACCAATTCAACCAATTCAGCCTCAGTTTCCCACCCTCTCCATGGGAAAAATAAACACTTTTTTCCAGCGGAACCCGGGCATTCCGACTCCACCGCCAGACGCGCGCTGTCGGCACTCAGCTGGGATACCTTGGCCTCCATCTCCTCCAGTCATTGCCGGGTTTGCACAAAAAATGTATCCAAAGACATGGGGATTGAATCAATTGAACCATGAAAAATGCTGGGATTGTCTACATGAATGAACTGGGAAAGAAATGGAGACAATGACAGCAGAGAACTTTGCCACAAAAAAAAGATCCAACTAAAGGTGAAAATCTAACCGTCTCAGGAGGGATAGGGGTTGTTGGTTAGCAAAAGATTGTTTATCGTTGGTTGGAGTGTGGTAGCCACCACTGAGAAGTAGGGATTCGACTGAGAAAGTGCGACTTTGCCACCCGAAAACCCAAGAAGGACTGAGAATAGTTCAGCAACAAAGTTGCGAGTCAAACAGCAAAAATTGGTTTTGATATGTGTGATTGATTGGAATGGCTATCGGGTTCCTTTTGGTCATCCTTTTTCAAGCACCTGGGGGTTCTTAGTCACAAGTATCTGCTGAGCACAACGTGGATTCCTTCGGGATGAATCATTTTGCAGCCTAAGATATTCATCACCAACAATCGGCCCTGGCTTTTACAGCAGTAGGGATACAAACATTGACTAGCCAATTAAAGTACCCTGTGATGAAACATTTCAACAGAAAATCAGCACATGATCTTCCCATTCAAAATGGGGTCTCCCATTGCCATATAAGTCTGGATAAATTGGTTCTCTTGTGGACAGTTACCCCAATCCTAATCAATGCCAGTGAGGTCATCCTGATTTATCCAGACAATCGATTGCGAGTACCAAAGGGTGACATTTTCACAGAAGGATGCCTTGATCTTGGCTTCGGCTGCTTCCACCTTGGATCGGATGTCACGGATGTGGTGGACGGGTGGCATATATCTTTTAGGAACACATCATCATCATCATCATCATCATCATCATCATCATCATCATCATCATCATCAGCATCATCATCATCATCATCATCATCATCATCATCAGCAGCAGCAGCAGCAGCATCAGCAGCATAATCATCACGCAAATTTTGTTGCTGATCCCTCCACTTGTCTTAATTTCGATTCATCTGGCGTCGCTGGCATAGCCCTTGAGGCTTTCGCAGAAGTGGCTTTCTCATCTCCATTCTCCTGATAGCTGCTGATAGCTTGTACAGCACTCAGCACCAGAATCAGGCGAAAAATGGCTGGTTGTTGTAAAGCTTTAGCCATCTTTAGTTCTCTTTAGCTATCTTTGACCATCTAACTGCTGATGGATCCATGAATGAGTGTAAATGCTTGAGCCGAGTATGAATAGCTGCTGTGGTCCCTAAAACTTCAATATTGCTGGATCCATCCCTGGACGTTGCTCCTTGCACCAGCACTTGTACTTCTCCATCAACTCCTCTTCCTCATTGGCCTGAAGGACTACAGTTTTTGCGGAAGAGCAGGTTCCGAGTTTCGGACTTGCAGGAAAGAAATGGCAATATCATGTAACATCACATAAAATGATCGGTTTGTTTCCACATTTAATTGCTACTTGTATTCCCCCAAGGGATTAACGGCCCACCTCGCTCTCCAACTGCTCCTTCATGCCCTGCAACAAGGTCAGCACCTGCCGAATCAGGAGGATGTGATAGCATGGTACTCACAGGGCTTTAGGGAGGGCAAAAAGCAAATGCCTAAAGACTGCCATTTTTGATTGCGGATGAAGTATTTGGCCAACTGATTTCGAACGTATGGACTGTATGGATGTAACCCACCTGAAATCCTGTACTGTGGGTAGCACTAAGTATATCCTGGGGTACATGTCCACCTCCCAAATTCTATGGGCGAACCCAGCGAACCCCTTCGGATAAAGTGCACCAGGTCAATTTTGGTACGCGAAACAAAAGGTTCCGGCCGGACCCATCTTGAAACGGACTACAGAGAGGCAAGTCTTTTTTTTTTTGGAAAGGAACATCCACTGGCTCTCTCCAAAGTGTGCTTTTTCAACCAGTAGATGATCATATCTATTGTAGCAGCTTGCCTCAGAAAGTATGTCTTCCCCCCAAGAATATGCTGTAAGCAACACAGCCACAGATACCCTTTCCGAAACCCAGTGCCAAAATTGGCATCAACGGCCTTTGTCACAGGTCGCGCCCTTGCTTCCTGGCAAAGTGGCGACCGGTGAGGTCGTTGTTTCTATCCGGTCATGTAGCAGGTTGCCATGGAAAATGACCCATTTGTAGATGATTTACCTGTTTTGAAAAATAGTGGTGTGTATATATATATATATTACATTACCAGAGGCTGAATGCCAGTTTGACAAATTTGACCCGTAAGTTTAGTGAATAAGTTGCTTGGCTCGAGATTCAGCAGAAGGGAAAATATGAGTGAATGAAGGTCATGTTGTCATCATGGAACGGGCAAGCAAACTCTGGCTGTGAAAGGGGATTTGTGGAAATGTTTCAACTAGCAAACCTCCAGGCGCCAGCAATGCCAAGAGCGTTTAATCCTGGAATCAATTTCCTTGTCAACTTGACTCGAGTGAATTCTACTGGCTAGTTCATTGGAATCCCAATACTCAGTTTTGAGAATCCCCATAAAGCCTACAAGAATAAACCCATACGTATCACCATCAGCCAATAAAGTTTTTTCATCATTGGTCATCCCTGGTACCAAGAACCGCAAAGGACATTCGAAAGATGTAGAAAAAGGATATGGATGAAACATCAAAATCCGTCGCAGTGGTCTAGGTGGCTGGGGAGCGCGCAAAAATGGAACACCAGCATCAAAATTTGGAAAACAGCAAGGCAATGGAAAATCCCCGATTCACTGCTGTTCCAGGATGTTCCCTTCAAAAAGATCTTTGAAACGGTGGTTTGCCATTTCCAGCTTGGGCTTCCTGGGGCATCCCCCATGGGCAAATTGTAGCGACCTCGCAACGATCTCACAGTACATGATTGCCATCAATTAGAAAACTGAAGAATTTCCAGTTGGTTTGGTTGCAGGGAATATATTTGCAGGGGGTAGATTGGGTTTTACCATGTTTTTGCGTTTTTTAAACTATTACCCTCTGGTAAACTAACATAGCTATGGAAAATCACCAGTTTTAATGGGAAAATCCACTATAAATGGCAATTTTCAATAGCTATGTTAGTTTACCAGAGGGTACCACCTGGGTTTCCACGTTTCAAACCCCAGCCTCCCCAGCCTCCCCAGCCTCCATGTCAAAGGTGAGCAATGAGCTGCTGGGCGCCAGCAGCGTCACAAGCAGCGCCACCTCAAAGGCGCCCACGCGATCCTGTCTAGGCTGCCTACAGTATACTACAGTATCTAATTACACATCGATACGTGCATAGCATAGAGATGATATACGGATATACAGATATATATATATATATATACGTATATATGTACATGCTTGGAGTATCCAGAGGGCAACTTACTAAGGGCCCATAGTGTTATTCCATTGGTTCCTGTGGATTGTCCTGCCAAGTCATGCCTCAGAAAAAAAGATCTGAGTTCCCGTACCAGCATTGGTGCCTGGCAGCCAGCTCAGAATACCGTCGTTTCTACACTGATGGGAGCACGGAAAATATACATGGCTTTTTGACTTCCTATAACTGGAGATCACAGCTGGATCGTTTCTTGTTGCCAAATTAAGTCTTTCTATGCGGTGGACCAATGATGGTCAGCAACTCTAGCCACCCTCAAATGAGCTAAATCGCCATGGCAGATTGTTCTCAAACAGTCTCTTTTTTAGGCTCCCCATCCATCTCCTAGAGTAGTCAGTTCAGAAACCTGAAACCAGCCTTTTGAGGGGATCCATATTTCCCTGGTGACATAACTTCCAGTGAGGTTTTCGTGAGCGTCGTTCTATGTAACTTTCCCAAAGTAATTGACTTGTGTGGGATGGGAGGCTCAGGCATTTACCATGCATAAAACAGCATAAACAAGCAAAAGTCCAGCACCAGCATATGGTCGTGTGCACATGTGCACCAATGACTACTAGTCCATTGAGGAAGTACCAAAGGACCCATTTTGGACCTAATCATCCCAAACTGTGATGCCACTGGAGCCCCACCTGCATGGCTTCAATGAATCAGGTCCCCGTGGAGTCACCAAAACTGGACCCCAACTGCGAACCATCAGTGGCAAAAGCAGATGGCAGCTCTGTCGCAAAAGTCGATGCAGTTTTCTATCAATCCCGAAGCATCTCTGTATAGTATGTGTACTATTATATATATATATATATATGTGTGTGTGTGTGTGCGCGCATATGCATATATTATATATATATATATCACCAGCCCCAAAAACAATCACTTCAAAACGAAATCATACAATCAATTTAGAAACCATCATTCTAATCATTACTCTTCTTACTACAATCGCATTCTTGTTGCGATTCCATCGGCATCCCGCTCTTTTGATCACGAGGTCAGCTGGCATCTCTGCGCTCAGTCGAGCTGAATCTCCGCAAAGTTGGCACCTCGCCAAGGGGGAACCAGGAAGGATAGGGATAAAAGGGATGTAAGCTATCAATCATGTGGTAAGTCTAAATTCCTTAAACCATTGCCCCAAAATAACTTAACAGAAATGGGGATTAAAACTTAAAACCATATAAAGGTGTGTGCTCTTTTTCCTTTAGTACATTTGCGCGTCAGAAGGAAAACATCTGACACATCTGAAGCCGCCAACCAGAAATCCCATCAATTGGCCTCTCACCACCAAAGATGCGGACATATGACCGTAGGGGGAGAGTTGGAAATCACACATGGTTCCACCATCTTGGAGAGGTCTAAATGGAGTTGTCTAAAAATTTGGGGCGCCCTGTTCCATCCATAGTTTAAAACCCTCATGCATCCCATGTTGTTTCGTAGCCAGAAATTGGGACTAATCATTATAAATCCCCCATTCTTGGGTCCTTTTACCCAAAAATTATGGGTTTTACCCATAGAAATCAATGATCCCCACCAAATCCCGCTGAGCCTGAGAGGATCGCCTTGGCTTTCGTCACAGAATCCATCTCCTGGTGCTGATGAATTTGAAAGGGATTCATAGGATCATCATAAGACTATACATCATTTGTTTATCATGTATTTCTCCCATCTTGTTCATACACTTGTCATAGTTGTGTCATGCATTTATCATGTATCTGTCATATGTTTGTCGAGAAAATGCCCATTGAAGGTACGAAATCTTAAAACATTTACATAATATTTACATAACCATCCGCTGACATCATCTCGCGACAAACAAGTCTGGCAGTCATGTTTCAGGGGATTCCCACAGGGCTTGGTGCACATCGACTTGAATAGATGGTTGGTCAACCCTACAATGGCCAGTTGAGTGGGAAAATGATTTTCGGAACCATGGGTGGCCGAACTTTGAGATATATTGTCTACCCTCGATAATCAAACATTGCGATATACCAGTGCCCCATTCAAACCTCCATCGACGATCATTTATCGGGAATCGCCCGTATATGTGCCATGGTCAAAATATGGATTGTGGCCATCCATCTCATACTGGGAATCCAAACATCATAGGTATCTACATCCCTATTGATTGATGACCAATCCCCATGGGAACAATGGGACCAATGGGAATTGACCGTGGCATCAGTCCCATTCCTTGCATCATCGGCTCCTCCTCCCTGGCAGTCTGCCTCGCATCGAAATTCTTCATCAAAAAGTCGCAGCTTTCCTGCGTTTGGGGCGGTTGCCATAAGAGTGTTAGGCATGTCTCACTGGCTTGGTTGCATCAAACCATGTTTTTTTCCCAGTGAACAAAAGTCAGTTGAACCTATTCCGAGAATGTTCGGCCCAAAACGAGCATGCCAAAATTCGGAAATATTCTTTAGAGGGCCTTTGACGTTCATTTGAAAATATGTTCAACATTGCATATACATGCATATACAGCAAATGAAATCACCTGGTCAGAGTACCGTGTACCACAAACGCTCACAAGCTAGAGCATCACAAATCCAATGATGGACCCCTACCAGACACCAATTGGATTGGTTTTCAGGAAACTTGCACAAAAGCAAGCAAACAAACTGGGAAAAAGGAAAACATATTCTTTCCTGCAGATATCAAGCTACAGTCCCTCCATGTCCATCATCCCATGATTTCCTGGTGTTTCATAAGTCAAATCATTGTGAAGCATCACCATTTTGCACCATGTCCCTTCGTTCACTGGATTGGTTTAAGGGAAAATTTACAGGAAACCTCTATATTTCATGGGAA
The DNA here is from genome assembly GCA_003297045.1 of Symbiodinium sp. clade C Y103. Taxonomy (NCBI): domain Eukaryota; class Dinophyceae; order Suessiales; family Symbiodiniaceae; genus Cladocopium; species Cladocopium sp. clade C. The sequence goes on along the minus strand of BGPT01000173.1, from coordinate 83,771 downwards.
AATCCATGGTTTCCTGTAAATTTTCCCATTAATCAATCCATTGATTCGTCCAAGGTACGTGAAGTTCGGCCACCTTCGTCGCCAGCGTCTCGAGTTCGTTCTCCTGGCCCTCCCGGGACTCGCGCGTCTGCACCAAGGTCTGGCGGGATCGCTGGGAACACGGAGGTTGTACATATAGTATATATACCATATTCTATACTGAATATATATATATATATAGTATGAATACTATATACTATTCATACTATATATACTATATATGTATACTATTCATACTATATAGACTATATATACTACATATACTGTGTATATATATATATACTATTTGTCCTATATACTATTTATACTATATACTATATGTGCAAGTACATATCGTGTATGTAATCTATATGCAAACACACATATGAATTTGTCCGTGTATGTAGAGTATGTTATCAACAATTATGAGGGGGTTCACAGGTGCAATATGGTGGAACCACCAGCTGGTAGCTTGGTAGGTGGAGGATAGCATGGGGCCACTGAGCCTGTTGTCCTTTTGGGCTGAAAGCCCTGCTCTTTTCAGAATCAACTGAGTATGGGTGGGGTATCCAAGAAATGTGTGATAGACATGTTTGCCAGGAATTCCCATCCTTGACTCCTTTCCCACTTCTGCCATCAACCTGCCCTCTTTGCCCACTCTGCGGACCTTCTCGAGCTTGGCCTTGTACGCCTTCTTGTTGGAAATGGAGCTCTCCTGGCGACCAGGACCGAGGACCCAGCAGGACCGCGTCCAGCCAGTCCAGCTGGTCCAGCTGCAGCGACATAGCAGACTGCGCACGCCTTCTTGGTGACGGACTCGGTGGTGTCCTTTGCGAAAGCTTCGTAGGCAGTCTGGGCACCTCAGGCAAATGGTACACAAAACAAAGACCGTGACATATGATTATATGATTTACAGCCCATGCCCAAATGTACACAAGAATTAGAGCCACGATCAAAACAAAAAAAAAACATCTTAAAGGTTTTAGGCCGTTTGGGGAAGAAACGATGAATTTAAAGGTTGCTAGTAGTATCTAGTAGTCACGGTCAAATCAGCCATATCCACTAGTGAAAAATCGCACTGGCCATGAAGGTGAAGCAACTTGATGCCTCTGTGGTCTAATTCTGTCTCAAGAATGTATCAGCGCACGCACGCTTGCCAGCCACATATATGGTTGGTGGCTTCAAAACAGCCATGAATGCCCAAGCTTTCCAGTAGTGTGGCTGTGCACTGCTGAACGTGGGCAGGTCTGCACACAATTTCCTCGCCATGTCTAGTCCCTTTGCCATGGAATTCGCAAGTGTTTCTGCAGGGGCGATGATGGATCTGGTTTGTACGGTTCAAGTTTTCGATCACGAACATGAGTCCCATTTGCTGGTTCGCAAGCATGATGGACAAAGATTCTTGTTCAATGGCCTGATGGAAGATGGGTATGACACATACACAATTTTGAATGCCTGCATGTCCCAGCAGTACCCCATTCCTATGGTTACTTCGACTGAGGACACCAAGATCTTAGGTCACAGGAAACCAACATGGACATCCCTGCATTCAGCAATCGATCTGTGTTCAGGGTTTGGAGGACTTGCCCAAGGTCTCTTAGCCGCAGGGTTTGAAATTGCCGTTGCAGTGGACCAGAATTCACACATGGTGGAACTGCATAGCAAAGCATGTGAAGCACACCACATCTGTAGTGATTTTGGGGATAAAGCAGTTTTGCATGAGATTTGGTCGAATTCAGGGGGTGCATCCGTTTTGACATCCGGGTTCAGTTGCCAACCGTATTCCAGCCTGGGGGATGGGGGTAGTCATCAGGACACCAGATCCAACTGCTTGACCAAAACATTGCAGGCAGGATATTACCTCCAGGCCAAGATCATTGGCCTTGAATGTGTGGCACCGGCTGCGAAAGATGCATTCGTGAAAAGTGAAATCGATCGTTTCCTCAAATGCACTGGCTTTCATTGCACGTGTGTTGAGCTCAAAATGGATCACATATGGCCGTGTAGAAGACACCGTGCTTGGTGGCTCCTCACCGCACCCGAAATTGGACCTATCGAGATGCACACCTGGCAAGAGCTTAACAATGTGTGTTTGGTCGAACATGTGATTCCCTCAATTTGCTTGTGGTCTCATGATGATGAATGTGAACTTGCGTTGGATGATGATGAGAAAGAAGCTTTTGGGGTGAATGTTGGTCAACATGGTAAGTATCTCCTGAATGCGAAAGGTGTTGCACCATGCGCTTTGCATGGGTGGGGAGCCCAAATTCGTGCATGTCCGTGTGGATGTAGAAAGTACCCATTCTCTAGGGCTCGGCTTGAGAGCAAGGGATTGCATGGGTGTCTTGTTCGCAGCGCGACACAACCGGATGGATCCTCACATATCCGACACATACACCCAAATGAATGCATGGGATTGAATACCATGGATCCGGTCCTTGATTTCGGACCAAACACCCGCCTGACGCTCACAGCAGCGGGCCAAATTGCATGCCCTGCTCAGGCTCTGTGGATTTTCAGTCATGTTGCTGCCCGTCTTGAAACCATGCAGTATGGCGACTCCAAATTCGATGCAGATGCCCAAATCCAAGCATATCGTGCATGGTTGTTGATGCGCTGTCGGCAGGTGTGGCCATGTGCTGAAGAGACCATTCATGACACAAAGCTGTTGGCTTTGATGCAGTATTGGATGCCATACTGTCATTTGTCCTTGGCTGAACTCATGTATCCTCCGAAGTGGCAAGACCATGTCAAGCAAGCTATCACGGTGGCATCTGTTTTGGACCATGTGATCCGCACCCAGCCGCAGACGATACCAGCCACAGTCATTGATTTGGACGGAGGCAATGAGGTTGAGATCCCCCAATGGATGGACCATCCTTGCATTTCTGATGACACTACTACTGTGGGGTGTATGTGTGTTGATTCATGCTCGGTGGTTTTTGAAGGTACCAGTGACTCACCCATCAAGTTTCAGCCAAAATGTGATTCCACAATTGCGCAATTTGTCGCAGCACATGAAAAGCTTGTGGGTTCCCTCAGCATCGATCATGTCAGTTTGAATGGCCGGGAAGTTTCCATGGATCATGTCATGGAAGTGGGACAAGTGATTGTTGTTCACCTTTGCCCAAGCGTCGACCCAGTGCCTGAAGCCCCGGTGCCCTTTGCCGCTGAGGTTTCGCCAACTGCAAAGTGGACCCAACTTCCGCAGGAAGAGCCGGGCTCACCACCGAGAAAGGTCTCAAGGTTTGATGTTGGTGAATGTGTCCCGTTCGAAGGCAGACCTACGGATCAGGTTTGGTTGAGCGCAGCACCGTTTGTAGGATTGAAGGGTGATCAGTTCCTCAACCTCCAATTGCCAGTCATGCACACTTTGTCACAGCTCTGGTCGAAAGACTGCAGGTGCTTGAGAGCCAGCACAATCACTGGGCTGATGACGAAATTCGTTTTCATCTGCATGCCCTTGCACAGCAATCACTCGAACACCAGTCTCGCTATGCCGCTGTGGTCAAACCGGTCCAGGTTCTTGACCCGCTGCTTATCACGTCTTGGGTTCAACAGCAAGGCATCGATTTCAGGTCATGGGCACAGGAACACAAAGAGGTGTATACACATGGCACTGGTTTGATCACTGCAGTTTTGCTTGATCGTCACTGGATTCCAGTTCACATGGTACACATGCGACAAAGCCTTCATGTACATACATGGGACGCAGCAGATGCATGTCATGATCGACTGAACAAACTCCTAGATGACCTCGCCCATGCCTTGGGCTTTGATCACATGTACGTGCAAAGGCAACAGAGGCTGTTTTTCACTTCGGATCTGTGTGGCACTCTTGCCATTGCTTATCTTAGGTCACTTCTGATTGGAAATCAACTCCCTACCAGCCATGATGAAGCTGAGTATATCCAACAAAACCTGAAAGTGACCTTCGCAACAGCATTGCGTAGCAGTGACATTGCCACACGTCCCTGGATCTGGGGAGCAGGAGACAGAACCATTTCCCTGTCGAACTCACTGCCCCCTGCACAGTCCGCACCGTTCACAGTCACACGGGAGCAGAGAGTTGAAATGCTGTCAGAAAGAGGTTTGGCAATGGGCGATGATGAGCTCCGCTACCATATCCTGAAAATGATCCTGCATCAACATGACCATCCACGGACCACTGCACGTCATTTCATCTTCTTCGAGCCTTTGATGTTCACGTGTTGGGACTCAACAGGGCCTGCCTTGGCAAGACTGTGGTGTGCACAGAATCCACAGGTTTTGACGCATGGCCACAATGTGATCAGTGCCTTTTGTATCGATAACCATTGGATGCCAATTTGGATTGTCCCAGCTGGTCTTACTTTGCAATTGCACACGTTTATGGATGCCAGGATTGATGAAACACGTTTGGACAACCTGATGGCCAACATCACGCACACCTTGGGTTTTCGTGAGTTTGCTGTCCACCGTTTTCCAACAAGCCTCCCTGAACACACACTGTGTGGAGTGCACGCGTTGACATTCATTGCACATGTGATCATGCAACGACCACTGCCAAGAGATGTCCGAGAGTTGAGGGATCTGCATACTGAGATGAGAGCCTCATTTGTGGCTCATTTGCACTCGATCGATCAAGTCCCGATGCCTGTCGTTTGGGGCAATGGCCCACCAGAAGTTGCTGACCCTTTTCCATTCGCGTGTGCATGCTGCGCAGTGGGTGATTGGTGCTTGCCACCGGCTGATCTTTTCCTGAATACGGAATGGTGTCACTGTGCTACGGCTCCTGCACTGTCGAATGAAGTGCTGCAACACAAACGAGAAGAAAGGTTGAGGAACACAGTCACACATGCCATGGGGGATGATGAAGCGTTGTTCCATCTTGAGTTCATCCTGAAATGCTACGAGAATATCCCTCACTCCAGTAGCCAAGCCAAACGAAATTTTGTGGTTTTGCCGCCCCTGCATGTCCAAGAATTGATGCATGGAAATGCCACACTAATTTCGAACTGGATGGAAGACATACTTGTTATGTTTGAGGGACAATGCCCGCACATCCTCACCGTCATGTACTCAGATCAACATTGGTTGCCAGTTTGGGTGCCTCCGCCGTCGCCCACGTTCCAGGTGCATACGCTCAATGATGCCAGAGCACGGACAGAGGTCATAGCCCTGCAACTTGGACAACTTGCCCAGGCCTTTGGCCATGCAGAACATGTGGTTCATTATGTCCCTCATGCCCAGTTTGATCATTGTCTTTGTGGGGCATGGAGTATCAGTTTCTTGGCCCACATAGTTCTTCGCACTCCATTGCCGACGGATGAGCTCCAGCTGCGACACCGAAGCTGGAACATGAAACAGAAATTTGTCGATCATGTGCACACAACTGTTCCAACGGTTCCTGTTCTTTGGGGCTGGGGTGTACCAGGGGAATCCGGGCCACTCCCTATAATGCCCGTGTGGGGTCGTTTCGAGGCCCAAGATCAGGTTCAAATGGAAGGGGAATGCAGGCTACTCCCTAAAATGCCTGATTGGGGTCGTCTCGAGGCCCTCGCTCACACCGACCAAGGGGAATGCAGGCTACTCCCTATAATGCCTGAATGGGGTCCTTTCGTGGCCCAGATACGTGCTGTGATGAAGTTCAAAGGGGAATGCAGGCTACTCCCTAGAATGCCTGGTGAAGGTCCTTTTGCGGCCTGTTTGCATGATTCAGGGGAATGCAGGCTACTCCCTATAATGCCTGAGATGGGTCCTTTCGTGGCCCAGGAAAGTGATCAGGTCATGTCCCACGTTGATGATGCCGAGAGAGCCTTGAATTGCACACGAGATCATCAAGCTGACATGTCTCTCGGTTCTCTAGGGATCAAGATCTCCGAGATGTGCCTCTTGCTCTCCCATTGTGCCCAGGTTGCGCAATTGCCTCCTGACACATGCAGTGTTGTCGTTCACGGGCAACAGCTCGCTGATTGCATCCGATCTAGCGGCAAGGAATTCCAGTTCATTGCACTGCTTGATGCAGCACACTGGTACCCGGTAGTAGTCACTCGTTCCACTGAACTGATGATTTACACAGAGCAGGGTCCGCATGTTCAAGGCCTTGAACAACACAATTGGCCGATTGTTTCGATTCCCAATGCCAATCCACAGTTTTGTGGTGCGTCTGCACTTGGAGTTTTGATGGCATGTTGTGGGCAGGAATTCACTCTTCCTCTGCCAGCTCTGCATGGTATGCTGCGAGAGTTTGTACGATTCTATGCACATGAGCTCCCATCCATTTGCCCTGATTGGTGGGGTTTTGGCCCTCATGCAAATCTGTTGAAGAACCTTGCCGAGGAATTGAAAAAGCACGGCATCCCTGACCATGCCGCTGATGCACGTGCAGCAGATGCCATCAAGGCGCTTGGAAGCGAACAAATCTTGGCTGCGCTCAATCATCGCCAGCCGTGGAAGCAGCTCAAAGTTTTGGGTAACAATGCCCGTTTTCAGTTTGTGCTTCCGAGCGAACTTGACACTGCTGTTGCTGCCAACAAAGGTAAGGTGGTTGGTGGGAAAAGTAAAGGTAAGGGCGCCACGAAATCAGCTCTTTCTGCTGTTGAGTTGGATCCTTCCAAACTGCAAGTCTTGGATGGTACCTTTGCATGCCAGGGACAGCCGCTTCCCCAGATCTTGCCCACACAAATCGGGCCTTTGAGTAGTGGAGTCGTACTCATGTCACACCAAGATGCTGAACCATATCTGCGCACCAACCATGTGGTTTCGCAGGAACCTCTGGCTCTTTTGGTCCTTCACAAGAAGGGGGTTGACTTGACGACCCCGTTGCCACATGCAGCCGTCACTGTGCCATGTCGATGCACTCTCAACAGCGAACCAGTGCTGGCAGAAGCTGTGCTAGTGCAACTTGGCACTGGCTATGTGGAGAAAACCCACGGAAGCACCTTGGTGCAAGTTGATAACCCGGATGTGGTTACACTCAAAATTTTGGTGTACCGTGATGAATTCAAAGGCGATTGGGCAGACTTTTGTAACGCCCCCATCCGATGCATTGTTTCTCTGTTGCCAATGCTCAAAAGATGCCACACAGAGCACTGCAAGTGTGCCGCTTGGCACAACACCGAGCAATTGCCCATCAAGGACCCCATAGTAGATGTTTGGCGGCGACAATTCCTCCGCCAGGGCTTCAAGCCCTGTGCTGCTGACAAAGCCGAACTGTATTCAGTTTGCCTGCGAATTCCCAAATGCATTCTCGACCAGCTGCTTGGGGCCAGTGGTAGTGCTGGAGCATATTGTGAGCCCAGAACTCCGGATGCCAGAGACATTTTGCCAGATTACACCGTAATTTGGACTCCTAAGGCAACTTTGCAGGAGATCCAACACCTCATGCAAACCAACCCGGCCGTATCAGGCCTTGCACGTTTGGGTGAGAGGAGGGGCCTTAGAGTCAAGACATCACAGGCCAAGTTGGTTCACCAGGCTGTCCGCCCGGACGCAGTGTTTCTGCCGAATGGTCCCAAAACCACCTTCACGGCAGGACCTTTCCCCTTTGGAGCTGATCGCCAGGCAGTGGCCAAGATTTTGCAGAAGACAGGGTGGGAGTGCCGCCCCTTGCAGCCTACCACGCCAGTGCCGGGCCGTGGAGCGATATGGCTCATCCAGGCTACAGAAGAACCCCCACAATGCATTATCCATACCACTTGTGGTGATGTGATGATTGCCAAACAGAAGCATGAGAGCCAGGCACCCACCAGCAGTCATACCTCCGTTGGGTCAGCCTCGACCATTGCACTGTGTGGGGCACATGTTCACAAAACTGGGGAGCCTGACCCTTGCGCAAAAAATGATCCTTGGGGGACATATAAGCCGACCAGTGGCCCTGCCATTCCAACTCCTGCCGAGGGCCTACATCAGATCGAGGCCAGAATTCAATCAGCTGTGATGTCGAAACTGCAGACCCCAATGGAGCAGGATGATTTACCCGATCGGGTGCATGCATTGGAGGGTCAGGTGCAGCAGTTGCTGTCTCATCAACAAGGGTTTGACTCCAAGCTGCATGATCTGGGTACTCAGCAAGCCCAGCAGTTTTCGAATTTACAAGGGCAAGTTAATGCTCAGGCCCAGCAATTGCATGGACACATGGAGAATCAAAACCAGACGATTCAGTCCCTTTTTGAACAACAAATGCACCAAATCAGAGGACTTCTTGCAAAGCGACCTCGCGAGGATGGAGGAGGAATGGAATGAAGGTGTGGCCAGAGGTCAGGCCTCTTGCTTCTTGGTTTGCTTGTGCTGATGTTGGCAGCCGGGTTGTTAAGCCTGACCTTGGGCCATACATGTGCGACCATTTTCAGTTTTTGTGTTTTGCCTGTGGCCGTGTGCCACACTGTTCCCAAGCGACGTTTTCTTTTTCCGAGCCATTGGCCTGCGTTGTTTTGCCTTCTCACCTTGTGCAGAATCGGAGAGGCTGCCAATCCTGGGCCTGATGAAGCTAAGTTTACACTCGGGGTATTTAACCCATCTGGGTTGAAGGGGAAGGGACCGTATATCAAGTCCCAGCTTTCTTTTGGTGATGTTTGGGCCAGAAACACATCTTTGCTCCCAGACACTTCAAACATTTCGTTCCAGCTTGCATTTTGCCCGTAGCCCACATCGCTACTGCATTGGAGGGCATCCTGTGCCAGCACAGAATAGTAGATTGTTTCACTCTGCATGGAGAGGGGTCGCCATTTTGGCCAAACACCCAACTCGACCGCTGCCAAACACCTGGCCTTCAGAAGTGTACGCCTCATCTCGAGTATTGACTGCCACAAGTCTGATTGCTGACACCTGGGTCACAGGTGGCGTCGTTTACGGCGAGCCCGAGAGTAGCATGTATCCTCACCAGAAAACGCACAATGAGGAGCTGTTGCATCACACTGCATGCCAAATTTGTTTTCTTTCACGAGGACCGCGGTATGTAGCGGGAGATTGGAATGTAGCTCAGCATAGCCTTCCAGTGTTTGAAATGCTTGAGGCAGCAGGTTTTCGGGACCTCCAGGACCTTGCTGCCGAAAGATGGGGCCAAACACCTGCTATGACATGCAAAGGAGCCACTCGACGTGATTTCTGTTATATTTCCCGTGAGCTGCAAGCCCTGTTGTGCGAAGTCCAGGTGTCTCAGGATATTTTCCCGGACCATGCGGTTCTTTGGGGGGTTTTTCATTCCCTGTCTACCAGTGTACCACGCCAATTGTGGTACGTGCCACAGAAGTTCCCGTGGCCGCCAGACTGGCCGGTCAATGCACACTTTTGGCAGGAAGCCCAGGGTTCCTGTGATGACAAGTATCAGTCGTTGTGGCAGCACATTGAAGCTCAGGCCGCCTCAGTTTTGCCTTTCCCTGTCCCACGGAACTCAAAAGGTAGAGCCAGTACAACCACTACCAGAGCTGTGCGTATAGGTCAAGTTTCACCGCCCAAACCGGCTCGAAAGGGGGAAATTCAGCCACATTACCTTTGTGCAACTTTTCGCCATGGGCAGTGGCTGCGCCAGACTCGGCGCTTGCAGTCGTATGTCCGTCATGTCCGAGCTCAAGGTGCGCACACTGAGTATGCACGATCAGTCTGGGGTTCCATCATAAGATCCACAGGGTTCTTGCCGAGTTTTCCACAATGGTGGTCAACCTGTCCACATCGGACGGTTGGTGCGCCTGCCAGTTTGCCTGTCTACCCTCCGCCGTTGGAGCCTGCTGAAAAGGTCTTTGATTCAATGTTGTTGGCCTTCCGTGTGTTTGAGACTGACCTGCACAAGGCCTCTCGCCTGTATGCTAGACAAAGCCGGGAAGCCAATCCCAATGCTGTCTTCCAAGACCTGAAGACTTATGCCTCAAGGGGAGTTGATGTTCTTACCAAAGCCACCACTGCATGTATTGAAGAAATTCGATCGGACGATGGGGCCCTTGTCCTAACGCAACCGACTGAATTTAATTTGCAAGAGCCAGTGCTTTGTCAGGGACGCCAGCTCCAGATTATCCATGCTGAACATGATTGCGTTTGGGTTGATGATGTTGCAGGAATTGAACCTGGCCATCGCCTTTCTCAACCATCTGCGGTAGGGACTGATGCCCAGTTGTTTCAGTTGTTCTTGGATGCATGGAAAGTGATGTGGGACCGCCACCGCAATGTTTCCCCAGACCGTTGGGAGCAAATTCTGGCTTTTGCACGTACCAGCATGCCTCGAATGCAACTTGCATGGGACCCGCTTGAAATAGCCAGTCTGACCCATTGCATCTCCCACAAGAAAAGCAGCACAACAGGAGGTTTGGATGGCGTCTCGTTGAGTGACCTTAAGGCCATGCCAACCGATGCTTTGCACTGCTTTTGTGATATGTTTCATGAGGCTGAGGCGACAGGCCAATGGCCCACCCAGGTCATTTCTGGCCGGGTAGCATGCCTTGCAAAAACAGCAGAGCCGACTGGGGCCTTGGATTTCCGCCCTATAACAGTCTTCGGACTGTTATATCGATGCTGGGGAACATACAATGCTCGCAAGGCCATTCGAGCCATTGACCCAGTCCTGCCGGTTGGTTTGTATGGCAGTCGGCCGCATAGGTATGCGGGGCAAGTGTGGTCCCATTTGCTCTGGGCTATTGAGTCGGCATATGCAACTGAGGTCCCTTTGTCTGGCATTGTTGTGGATATCCAGAAAGCTTTTAACTACCTGCCTCGAGCGGTTGTCCTTGAATCCTGTGCATTGTTAGGCATACCGTTTCGAGTTCTGCGCGCATGGGCCGGAGCCCTTTCTTCCATGCCACGTAGATTCCAGATTAATGGTAGTTTGAGTCCACCTGCCCTTAGCTCTTGTGGGTTGCCCGAGGGTTGTGCTCTGTCCTGTTTGGGTATGATGGCTGTGGATGTCTTGTTCCACAACTGGATGTTGCACTCTTTCCCCCTGTGCCAACCTCTGAGCTACGTTGACGACTGGCAGATTCTGGTGACGAACCCACACCTCATCCAAGGGGTCTTTGCATGTTTACAAAGGTTTGTTGATCAATTGGATCTCTTCCTGGATCATCGTAAGACCTCCACCTGGAGTGTCTCAGCCACGGGCCGACAGGACATGCGTGCTGAGGGTTTCGGTCTGGTCTCTTATGGTAGGAATCTGGGTGCCCATGTCCAGTTCACACGGCAGCATACAAACAAAATTTTGATGGAACGAGTTCTCCAAGTTGGAAAAATGTGGCCCAAGCTGCGGCTGTCTGCATGTGCGTATGCCATGAAAGTTCGGGCTTTGAAATGTGCAGCTTGGCCATTGAGCTTGCATGGAGTGGCTGCCACCACTTTGAGCCTTTCCACTTTTCAGACTTTGCGTGCAGGAGCTTTGAAAGGACTGAGAGAAGACTTGTCTGGCGCTAGTGCCTTTGTCCACTTGAGCTTGGTGGAAGGACCGACATTCGACCCTCATTTCTGGACTATTCTGCAGACCGTGCGGTTGGCACGAGATTGTGGCCCCCCGCATCAACTCGAACAAATTGTGGCCGAGATTGCCCATGGCTCTGATTTGTATCCTCAGAACAGTGTGACATCCACTTTGCTCACCCGTCTGCAATGTTTGAATTTGCATGTGGACCAGTCAGGTAAGCTGCATGACACGGTAGGGTCCTTTTCTTTGCTTCAGATTTCGGCTGCTGAATTGCAGTACCGCCTGGAGAATGCGTGGTTACCAGTCGTTGCTGCTGCTGTTGGTCATCGGCCATGTTTTCAGGGCTTGGAATTTGTTGACCCGTGTGACACCAGACGTTGGCTCACGAGTTTGGAAGTTTCAGATCAGGCGCTTATGCGCAAGGTTCTCAATGGTACGCACTTCACACAAGATGGTAAGATGTATTGCCAGGAGTCTGATACTGATGTTTGCCCCTTTTGTCAATGCAGCGACTCCAGGTTTCATCGCTTTTGGGAATGTGCTCATTTTGAACATCTCCGGGTCACGATCCCCCAGCCCATGCGCACTGCCATTTGTGATTTACCCCAGGCTTTGACATGTTCAGGGTGGTCGTTGCGCCCATCCACATGGCATGCATGGCTTGAATATTTTGCAAGTTTGCCAGAAATGCCGAACCCGGCGATCCGCCTTGAAGGGGATGTTCATTTGTTCACGGATGGTAGTTGCCATGAACAGCATGCCGTTGATCGTAGGTTTGCTGGGTGGGCAGTGATCTCTGCTTCCACTCAGGGTGTGCATGATTTCCATGGTAGCTTCATTTTGGATCGGGGGGTGCTTCCAGGGTTGCTCCAGAGTGCCATTCGTGCTGAAATCTACGCCCTACTTAGAGCCTTGCAGTTGTCTCAAAATTACGAGGGACGGGTTTTCATTTGGTCTGACTGTGATGCAGTTGTGCGCAGATTCCGCCGGCTGCAAGCCGGCCATGAGCTTAAGTCGAATGCCTCCCATTGTGACCTTTGGCGGGAGATTGAAGCCTGTTTGCACGCGCACAAGGGACCCATTGTCCTCACACGCGTGGCTGCACACCAAAAGGCTGACAATGCTGATTTGGTCCTGCATGAGTGGTGTTTTAGACATAATGAGCTGGCTGACTTCCACGCAGTTAAAGCAAATTTTGACCGCCCCCAATCATTCTGGGATCTGCATGCCGACCATGTTAAAGCCTGTGACGCCGTCTTGGCTCTGAATCGGATGGTCCAAAATGTCCAGCTGACCATTAGCCAGGAAGTGGTCCGTAATGAACAACCCGTTTTTGTTGAAGTGGCCCCTGAAATGCTGGAGATCCCCTTGCCGGAGCAGCCGTGGACACCGCTGCCGTTGCTGCACATTCCCGATGGTGCAGTTCGATGGTATGGGGATGGCTTGGTCCGCTTGATTTTGAGCTGGTTTTGGCAGACTTTGCATGACTGCACGGGTGACATGATTTGGGTGTCACATTTTCAACTGTATGCGGACTTCATGTGTTGCACAGGACACCCAGGTCCGGTGCATGTTCACAAATGGGAGGACGGAGGCCAGTTGCCAAACATTGGTCTTCGTGGTTTTTCTTACAAGCAGCGTACGAGGTGGTTTATCAAAGTTTGGAAAGAGTCGTTACGACATCTTGGCTATGAACTGCAGTGTGCCTTCGGTCGGCCAATGTCTCAGATGGTGCTTATGCACACCGGCATCGTTGCGCTCCCATGGCCAAAGGCCCGTGTGGCCCTGGTTGATGATTGGATGCTGCTTTGTGCGCAGAGGACCTTCCGCCGACAATCCAAACTGGTGGACGCCCTTCCTTACACCGACAAACGGTGTGGGTTCCCAGACATCTACTTGTCAACAGCTGGCATGTGATGCACCCAAGACGGGTAGCGTCTGACCGAGACGTTACGCGCAAGTGAAAGTGAGAAAGTGGTGGCTTCAAAACCGCTAAAAAAAATGTGCGTCGTTGGGGACTATCATCCGAAACAGGGGTTGAATTGGAATTGTTTGAAACCACCTCGGTTGTTGCTAATATTATATGCATGTGTATATACACATATATACATATCGCGTATGCACATATATATATATATACATATGAATATACATATGTATATATATATATGAATATACATACATATATGAATATACATACATATATGTAATGGTCCATCCTCAGTTCTATCGTGATGGAATCACCTTTGTTCGCACAGTATACCTCCATCTGTTTGTACAGCACCCCCCACAGCTTTTTCTTCAGCCACCAAGTAGATGATAGTGTTGCTTCTACCTTATATACTGCAAGTTATGTATGTCAATACATGTGAATACATGTGCATGATATACAATAGTCTCTACATATATGTATATCATATACAATACTAATATAGTTGTCTGAAATTCTGAATATGGAAAAGTTCTCAGGTAGTCATCAGATCAACCCCAAATTGTTGGTTCCGATCCTTTAAAAAACCAAACACCGAGGCACTGTTCTCCGCACGCACGGCCTCGGCTTCCATGGCCTTGGCATCTTCCACCAGCTGCTGCAGCATGGACATCACCTGGTGGGATGGAAAAAATGGCGAAGAAATGGAGAAACTTGGGGAAAAATGGGGAAATCATCGAACAGAAAATGGCTGTAAATCCATGGGAATGAGTGTATCTAAAGTTGACAAGAAAAAAAACTAAAGTAACTAAAGTGTAGGGCAGTAGCAGTTCTGAGATCTCCTCATCCTACATTCGTTCACTTGACTTGAGGGAAGTGTTACAGGAAACCATGGCTTTACTATCCAACTATCCAAAATAGGCCTTCCTGCAGATGTCCCCTCCATCTTGAGGATGGGTCACAATTATTGACCATCATTGACCCCAAACAGACATGGTTCAATACTAGAACTGAGAAGCTATTTGTGGTTCAATTGGTAGCGGATTTCTGACCCATACCCGATTCAGACATTCGTCGCACCCGTCTGGGGCCACTGACTCCAAAGCTCTTGCCGTTGGCCTTGTAATCCTTGAAGCCTCCAGGTGCCTCCAGAACTCCAAAAAATGGCCATGGTTCCCTGACAATGCTTGACCAAGCTGGAACAAAGCCATGAAGAATCATTGTACTTGCTGATTCATCAACTATTAATGAATGGATGATTATATGTATACATGATTATATATGTACATATCATATGAGCTACGTATCCTGACTGGCTGATTAACCAATGGATCCTGCAGTTCCACAATGACAGCAACGCGGAAACTGCCAGGGTTCGGTGCGGCACCTCAGGCGCATGCTGGCTGCCCTGCAGGAAGGCGCCCTGCGTCGTTTCAGTTGAGGCAGTGAAATGCTGATCAGGGTGAAAATGGATCGTAGCAACACCTAAATCGGCGGGAGTTTAGGACTACCACCAAAACATGATGTTCTCAGCTCTTTCCCTTGCTGAAGGAGACCATTCAGTGGAATAACTTTAGAATCTTAGATGGACGGGAGAGGGAAGTTCTGGAGGGTCCCCATCAGTTTCTGGAAGGACCCATATTCTGGCTTTGCCCACGGTCACAGTTGCACCAGCCATGAAACTGATTTCGAAGTAACCAGAAAGATTGGTATCAACGTGCGCTCGGATCTCAAATTCCTCATCGGATTGGTTTAAGGGAAAGTTACACAAAAAACATTCTTTATGCCACTGTCACTATATACATAAGGTGTTCCTCTAAATTGTCTCTTCCAGTTTAGGGATTTCCCCTGAGCGCTATCCAGTTCCATGGCCACACCAGCGGTGCCTTGTTGTAGAACTTGCCCAGGACAGTCAGTGCCTCTCGGGAATGACAGCCCCATCCTCTGGCTGATCAAATGTAAGAGATTGGCAAGAGATTGGTAGTGGCTCAAATTCTAAATCCAAGGAACTGCAGTTTGCAGTCAATTCTTGGTATCAACCAACAATTATGTAAATCGGACTACGGAATCTTATTTTGGAGCCTAGTAGCGTTTAGTATTGACATCTACTCAACATCCAATTGGGATAATGTGCTCAACCCAACAATCAACCTCCAATTTTGGGAGGTTTAGACCGCCCATTTCTGGTGACATTGGGGATGGCTCTGTTTTTGTTGGTTTCCAACACTACTGCATATTAACATATTTCAACTACAACCATGTAATAACCATCCAAGTGTAACCCATTTTGAACATACCATTTGAACCCTGGAAAAACCTCCCAGAAACTTTGCGCAACGAATCACCCTTCGAATGCGGCCGCCTCCTTCAGCAGGCTTTGGGTCTGACGTTGCTCCTCGATGACCTTCTGGAACTCAGCGTTCTCCTTGACTGATCAAAATGGGGCAATCTGATAGGGATAACACGAGCATATTGACCAAGAAAAATTGCCGAGATCAACCAAGAGGGTAAAGTTCTCAATAAGACTTGGAAATATTGGGATTTCACGTGATTCAACCACCAAAAAAAAGGCGATTGAAATGGGTTGACGCATCAAACTTGGGGCATATCGCAAGGAGACACAATCTGCTTGGCGGTTTCAAGAGCTGGATAGATTGTCCATCTTGTTGGGTCTGTTGATCCAAATTGACTAATAGTTTTGGGACGGGTTATGATAGGAATTCGTGGGGGGGGGGTCGAACTGATCAAACTGTTGGTAATGATAGGGATATAATGGGCATATCAAGCAGCAGGGAGATCGACCAAGAAACTTGGTGGATTGAACCATCAAACAGGGGGGGATGTCCCAATTTTAACAAGATCTGCTTGGTGGTTTGAAATCTTGGATATGTTCATTTCTATTTGGGATTATGATCCAAGTTGGCAAAGATTCTTGGCATGGTTTTTTGAACCAGCAATCATCAAACATCAACCAAATGATTCTTGGAGGCCTGGTTGTTTGAAGTAGCTTGGGTATGATGCATATCATTTATAAATATATATATAGTGTACCAATGTATGTAATAGATACATATCTATATCATATCCATATGTGCATAGCCTGTATGGCGGTCATTACATATCGAGAGAGCGAGAGACCCAAATATTGAAATTGTAGCAAGTCAGTCAGCTACAAATGGTTAGATGTCAGCTGAATGATTGACTAACAAGTGCAAATGGTTTGAAACTGGTTTTGCAGCTGGGAATGCTCAGAGGGTGGTACCTGAAAAATAGGCCCCAACGACCGATGTTCAAAAAGTTTCTGGACTGTGTGACAACGTAGCAACTGAACAAGGTGCAACCAAAGATTCGTTCCAGGTTACATGTAGGGGTAGGTTCAAGGTTGCTGCTCTGGGGGTCACACGTTGCTACTAAATGTTGAACAAAACAAAGTGCAACTAAAGAGCAGCAATCAACATTTCGGGGTAGGTTCAAGGTTACTGCTCTTACAGGACAAGGTACACTGATATTTGAAGACACTTTCATGCACTTTCTAAATAGGTTTGTTTGAAAATAGGGTATGCACCCCAAATGACAATTTGAATAACGAAAATGATGATTTCCCAGTTGATTTAGGGGTGCCCTATTCTCAGACAAACCCAAATAATTTCAGCGGTCCTTCTCGCGGTTCTGCCCGGCTAACTGCAGCTGCTTCTGCATGTCAGCGATCTCGCTCTCCCTCGGATGGTAAGCTTCCAAGTGACCGAAATTGCATGCTGCTCGACATAGTGGCACCTAGAACAAGTGGGTTGGTATCATGGCATCTTGAGCTTAGTCAACTCCTTTTTGGGTGCTGTTTAGTATTTGTCTGTCTGAAATTCGGTACCCCCAAATCCAGTGGTTGATCATCATTTTTCCTATTAAATAGCCATGATGGAGAGTATATACCATTTTCAGACACACCCGATTTATCCCCTTCTTCAAACGGAGCGGCGCAGGCACTGAGGTCTCCCACAAGGTTTCGATGTCACTCTTTGGCTTGGCAATGTCAATGGCCTCCAAAAACCCAACGACCGCAGATTCGGATCATTTGGGTCAATCTGAAAATGGGGTAGATGGTATACCGTCTTCGCCCCAATACGACAATCTTTATCCGGGAAAATGCGGGTTATTCTGGTGTTAACCATCGGATCTTAGACGAACCCATTTCCAGACAAACCCAGGTTTGAACACTGTCGCCTTTCAGATTGTTTTGGGGTGGTTAGTTTGAACCATGCAGAAAGGGGCCAAACATAGCCCCCTAAGTGTGTTCTGTAGAATCCATGTATGAGTTATGAACCCAAATTAACCCTGTGTGAACCACCCCTTATCTAGGGGGCCTAGGGGCGACCTTTCTGTTTGGATGTTCAAACACCGACACAAGTGGGAAGCAAATGGGCAACAGCACACCTGCTCCTTGGCCAACAGAGCTTCCTTGGTACCTCGGCCCAAGGTCGACCCCGAAAGGGGTTTGGCCATCCCATTAATTCATAGTCATTATGTTGATTAAATTACATTTTATTGTTGCTGCTATGACTGTATTTTATTGTTGTTGTATGTTACTATTGTTGTGCGTTATTATTATTGTTTACTGTTGTCAAGTCATAGTTTGTTACTATTGACTGTTACTGTTACATATCATCTTGATATTAAATACTATCTTACCTTAAATGTGAATACTTTCATCAAGCCAAAAGTAATGAATATCTGTGTATATATAAATATATACTATTTGTTTCGGCGGATCCTTTGACCGTATTTTCTTGGTTGAATAATAGTTGTTTTCAGTCCCAAACACCTAATTCGACCACTATTGGTATTAATTCTGGGTAATTCTACTCATACTGTATTCCATGTAGTAAGCAAAAGACCAAAGTTTTCTGGGTCATGGCAATGAAGTCTTCAATCCTGTTTCGGAATGAGCAAAACTGATGCGTCACATGTGTCACTGTCAACATCAGCAGACATCTCTGAGCATCAGGACGTGTCTTGTCCTCTGTCTGCAGCTGATTCTTGCGGAATTCTTCCACGCAGAAGTCCTTCTGCTTCACCTTAAGTTGGTGTCTCGGCTGGGTCTCAACTCGCCGATGATTGCTCTACATTTCTTGGAGAAACCATTGAACGCACCAGGGTTTGCTCACCCCAACTTTGAGCCTTTGGGACTTTGAATCCGCACCTCATCGGCCTGTTCCTTCTTCAGGGCAAAGACCATGTCATCCATGGCCTCTCAGTTGGAAGGGCACCATGGGTCAGAAAGTCATGATAGTAATGGTGGGAGATCGATGATGGTTTCAAAGAGCAAATGCAAGCGTGTACAACCACACAACTTGACAAACTGGCCATCGGAACTCTCATCTCACCCTGCCATTTCAAGTGTGTCCCTAATTATCAAAGCTTTTGAGACCAGGGGATTGATGTTTTGCCTTTGCAAAGTGTTTGACATCAAACCCTTCTAAACCATCCACTCATTTTCTCCATTGGAATGACCATCCGTATAGGGGATTCACCTATGTTAACAGCATCCCCATTTTGTGCTGTTGTGCCAAGCTTGGTGCCGGTGCCTTCTTGACGTTGGTAAACTTGTCGATCTTCATCTGCATCGCCAAGCTCAAAACGCGAGGATCCTTGGCCTAAGGGCACTGAAGGCAGAAGTGCTCACGACAAAAATCCAGGCATCCCAGCTACAATGATTTCACAAGAAATGGCGAAAGTTTTTTTTTCTCGGCATTCATCTGGGGTGGCCAAAAAATGTCTTGGGCGCAGCAGTCTGTCCATTGTTTGCATCAATTTTTGTTGAGAACATGTTTTCCCAAGTGTCATGATTTTCATGGCAACCCCCACCTCCCTTCCCCCATTTCTTCTTCATCATCATCATCGTCGTCGCCATCATCATCATCAACAACAACAACAACAACAACATCATCATCATCATCATCATCATCATCATCATCATCATCCTCGTCGTCGTCATCATCATCAACAACATCATCATCGTCTAGGTCGTCATCGTCATCATCATCGTCATCATCATCATCATCATCATCATCAACATCATCATCCTCGTGGTCATCATCGTGGCCAATCTCATTGCCAATATCTTCAATATGTAAACAATATACCACCAGATTATGATTTGGTTGTACCTCAAATGCAAAAAAAAAAAAAAAACACCGCGCCTTCGCCAGAGCGGCGGCTGCCTTGGACACCCGGGAGGATTCTTTGGACTCCTGGAGACGCAAACAACACGTGGCAATTTTCTTGACCAAAAAATGTGTATCCTTCAAAAATGTAGATTTTTGGGGATATGTTTGGAATGTATAGATAGATAATGATGATGATATATGTATGAGTGTGCTAGTCTAGAGTATCCTGCAATTCATCATACTATGTGGATCAAAATGAGCAAGGCAATGTGGACCATCAACTTTTTAATCATGTGGTATCTTTGTAAGGGATGCAACTGTACAATGGCTGAGCGGGAAAAAGATTGAATAAGATTGACCAACAAATACGGAGAGATATAAAATGATATAGATTTACAAAATTAGGTTGCCAAAGGAGAACGGATTGAAGGTACAGTCCCAAATCCAGCAAATCTGGGGATACAACCAACCACTAGATGGGCATGAGGGAATGATTGGGCGTGTCCCAGAAATGGGGGGAGAGATATGTCCAAAGAAAACTACCACCTGGCATCTTTGATGATTGAAATGGCCACAATATCGGCTTCCTCTGTAGATTTCTAGTGCTCAACATGATAGCACGAAAATCTTTCTATGGCCAGGGTGGGTTTGCCATTCTACCCATTTTATAGTTGGTCAAGTCTCCAATGTTGATGATTTCATGCAAGTTTGGGGTTCCATTTTACCATAGAATGGCAACATGGGTTGGATCAACCCATAAAATTCACAGGGCCTCATGACATGCTTTGGGTAGTCAAAAATGAACTTCAAAAACCTCAAAATGGATGCTGAGACGCATCCAAAACGACAAAAATGACTATTAGACATCTATCCACACCCTTCCATTGGGCAGTGGCTGCGAAACCCGAAGTGTCATTCTATTTGATTCTGGCTGGTAAGAATGGAATTCCCAGCTCGTGGATTGTGATAATCCCCACGACCAAGCCGTTTTGTGGATGTTCTTGTTATGCGTCTTGTGATAGCTTTAGCTTTACCTATTACCTATATTCCTCCTTCGACGGATTTTTGCTTTGGCTGCCCAACACCCTCCCCACGCCCCCTTCCCCGCCCACATACATAGCGTAGTCATGCGTGGTCTGTATATGTCTACAATCTAGGATAGTCTCTTCTGGTCTAGGATACTGTGTATCATCCTCGCAACATCCTCATCCTCGTCTAGGTCGTCATCATCCTTACAACATCCTCATCATCACCATCCTCATCATCAGCATCATCCTCATCATCATCCTCTTCTGTTCTCTTCCTTCGTCCTCCTTGCTCCTCCTCTCTCCGTCTTGTCTTTCGTTCCTCCGCCATGCAGCATGTTCCACGTTTTCTCCAGGGTTTACTGCCGGTTTCAGGCAGAAGTGCGTTCAAACCTGCCGCTTTTGCGCTCAACACTTTCCATAAGCACCTGCAGTGCCTGCGCTTCCTCTGCACTCACGGCTTTCTCCGCATGCACTCTCACAGCCCTGCCGCTTGGATCTACCAACTATAATATAATGTGGCTCAATACAATGTCGTCTCGCACAGTCTCCTTACATCTTCATCCTCCAGGGCGTCATCCTCACCATCTTCATCTTCACAGCTGTTACACAACGCTCTCTTACACCAACCACTTTTTGCACAAACCCACTTTTGCACCAACCAGCTTTTACACAAACCAACTTGACACAAACCAACTTTTGTACACATCACCTTTTGCACTACCCCACACTTACACCAACCAGCTTTTACACAAACCAGCTTCTGTCCAAACCTGGCTTCACCCGAACCACCTTTTGTACCAACCAACTTTTACCTGCAGCCTCACACTAGTCACCTGCAAGGTTGGCTCTTCATCCCACAGGACTACTGGCAAACAGCCTAGTGGGCCGGCGGAATTGTTTCGTATGATATATTGGTTAGTATACTCCCCAATAATCATCAATCCACTAGAAATGTTGTATTATTGAGAAGCATAATTGCATAATCCTATATGATATTCATCAAATATCATCAACTATCATCACTTATCATCATTACAATCACTGGTTCGCATAACCCCCTATAATAACGCTTGGGTGGTAGAAATTCATCCCAAAACCACCACGGTCCCCCACGGTCACCCGCACCTGCAGGAAGCTGAAGGTCTTGGCGAAGTTCTCATGCGCTTCGGCCGCGTCCAAGATCTCAACGGCCTGTCATCCCATTGTTTCACTATGCGAAAACTGTGGCGGGCTGATGGAGAACAATCTGTTCCAATCGCCTTGATTGTCAGCCGAATTGACACATCTCCATCCTTCAACAACTTTTGGCCAACAAAAATCTCTTGTTCCTCCTGGTTCAATCCCCAATTTTCTTTCTTTTGCTGAGGATCTCAACCTTCACCTGTTGGTTTCACCAATCCCCAGCAGCCGCGGCACCTTGGAGATGGCCTCAGTCTCCTCCGCGCGGGTCTTCTGGCGCTCGTCCCACTGGGCGTCCATATCAGCGCACTGCTTCTTCACTTCGTCCACGAACCTCGGCCATCGGCCCATGGGATGATGGACTGGTGGATTGATGTGGTGAGAGGAAGAACTGAAAGCCGTGGAAAAGAAGAATTGCAAATTTGTTTTTTGCTTGTTGACCTTGCCGTTCACCCATGTTTCACCTATCTTTATCAAAGAACGTCACATAGATGGACAGCAAGAAGCAGTAGGTAGTGTGAGTACGGAAAGGTGGAGCCAGGCACAGTGTGCAGTTTGTGAATGTGCTTGCGTGCCCATGTGTAGATCCCAATTCCCTGCGCACAGTTCCCAGCTTTTCTGCGCGGATCCAGCCCAGCAAAAGCACTCTGGTGACGATACAAAGATCGACCCAAAGTCTCTGGGGCAAAAGCAATCCAGCTGGGATCGATCGGGGTTTGCCCCCCAGAAAAACCTGAAGCACATTGCCATTTTTCAAAATCACGAAACATCTGTCGGTTGCCCCCACAATCCTCCCAGCGGAGCCCGGAGCACCTTCCAGTCGAAATCACGGGTGGTCAGAGTCATGAAGCTGGGCTTATTTTAGTGTTCGACTGGAATCCTATGTTTTCTCCAAGATCTTCATTTCATCCAAGACTTCTCCGGAATGATGCGCCAACTAAATCGACCAAGCGGTACGCACTTTACAGACTATGTAGAGCTGAGACACCAAGACATGACAGCGCGAATGTGATTCGCAGCGTCAATGCCAGGAAAACTGGTGCAAGGCACTTTTCCTGAACTGCTGTACAGGAAGTATTGGCGTGTCCCAAGTCAAGTTGCATCGAATTGTAGCCAGGGCAGAAACAAAAATTATTGAGGTGGAAATATACTCTCCCTGACAAGCGCAAGGCCGCAAGGTTTCTGACATGGCACAGTGTTCGGTAACACCAGGTTGGTTGCCTTTCCTCCGCCACTGGTAGACAGAAAACACCTGACAAAAAAATGTACCTTCCAAGCCTGAAACCACTCAGAATATCTCCACATATTTCAAGATGTTTCGAAGAGAAGAAAGATCTGGGAAGCACTGAAATCCAGCAAATGTCCGCCTGCCAACACCGGCGCTCAGCCCATATGATTCAAGGGCCAAGATCCGGCCAGACCCAAGGAGTCTAAAGGGGTGATGTCCGGGAGAGCAGGGGTAGCTGAAAAAATACTGTGTCACCTATCTATCGTTGTTGCTCACTTGGAATCACCTAGATTAGATGTGCTTCATTCGGTTTGGAACAAAAGAGCTACCTGGCTACCCCTGTAGTGAACCCCCATCTCCACCCGATGGACTAGCGGCGCTACTAAGTTTCGCTTCGGGAACCGAGTGGTCAGAGACTGTACAGCACGGTGGCGTCAGCAGCAATGTGATGTCATGCGCACCTGTCACGGGTCATGGATGGTTGTATGTGTTGAGTGTGTAAAAAATTGGAGAGATGCAAATTCAATGGTTCTAATTTACAGCGGGAAAGCGGACTGTTGGTTGACACATGCCCAATCGTGCTCAAGTTTTTTAGTCACGTGACATGCCCAATCGTGCTCAAAAATTCACCCTTACGCCAGCATCATTTCCAGCCGAATCCCTTTCACTCTGATGCTTCTATGAGGCGGGTGGACGCATGTCCAAGTAGAGTGGTTTTATCAAAACATGCAGCTGCTTTGACTTAAACCCCTGAGTCACTCAAAGGCAAGTGGCACCATTTTCTTTACTCGAATCTTGAATCAAGAGGGACACCGAAGTTTATGGGAATATAAAAATGGGAAACTGATGACAAACCACTGGAAGGGGTACGCTGTTTTCCAACAAAGCCGTATGCACCCTTCAATCGCAGCTGGAGCTGAACCACGAACGGTTTGGCCAAGATCGTGCCAAGGTTTGGGCACGAGACAGCGATATAATATATATATATAACTATGAAACAATGTAAAATATCATGACATCCTATAAAATACATTAAAATATGGTAGACAGATAGCCAAATAGACAGACATAGACATAGACATAGCCATAGACAGAGACATAGACAGAGATATAGACAGAGTATAAATACTGCTAAAAATGCCAACTGGCCTCAGCTCGACAAGCCGTCGGGCGAAGGGGTTCGCGTACGGATGGTGGCCTCGCCAACCTGCGGCTCTGCTTAGGCAGATCTCGAATCCGGTCATATTCTCCACCATTCTCCGTAAATTCCAGAAGTTTCCATACATTTCCATAACAATCCAGATATATATATATATAATATATGTGTGTATATATATAATATATGTGTGTATTTATATCTATATATATATATTTATATATATTTATATTATATACCCGATTATACCCATGATTCTACATGGTGGTCCTTCCATTTTTCCCTTGTTTTTGCGTATATGTCCATGATTTTCCATGGGTTTCCCTAGAGTTGTTCCGCAACTTACCATGGATTCCTGGGAGGATCTCTGGCAATAAGAGCTCAAAATGGGATGGTTGGACCAACCAAAATAGAGAAAAGAAAATACCAACATTCTTTATTGGGAGGAAATGGGATAGAGCCTCCAACTTCGGGTCGTTTCAATACGCTAGTCAGAAAAATACAGGTCGGTTAAGACTAAGATTTGCGTTCACATTTTAAAAAAACTAACCACTTGAATTGAGGGTTCATGTTCCTTGGGACTCTCCACAAAATCCAGAAAAATCGCAGTTGCCTGATCGGAACATGCGATCAACTGGAATGTCCAAGAGTGCCAGCAACTTGGAGGGGCCCAAAAAGGATCCGGAACATCTCTGGCTGTTCGGGCGGTCTTTCTTATGTCAAATTGTTTTGACTCCGCAAATCATCTGGGTAAATCAGAATATATCATACTGATCCACCAACCTCAAAAGTTCGGCCGGGACAGCCACCATGACCATTCCCATCCTCGGGACCGTCATGGTGACGCAGTGCCTCCTTTGAACGCAAAGACTTTCGAAGACGCCTCATGCGCTCCTGGAGCCACCACTGGTCTCCAGAAAACTGGGGGATCCTGGGATGAGACCCCCATTCCAACATACTAATGTGGCAAACCCAAGAACTAGCTATGCCTGGCTATGCCCCATTTTGAAATGGAGGCTCCAGGCTACAACTATGGCCTAGGGCCTGGGAAAAAAACAGGTCCATGGCTTTGGATCTAACCACGTTGTATTTGACCATCCATATTTTCTTGGCAAATCTCTCCCATAGATAATACTCTTTAAAAAAGAACACCGTGAATATGAATTAACAATCATCGGTCTTCTCATGCCTTAACACAAATTTAACAATGAAATACGGTACATAACCTCTGGTAAACTGTTACATAACTATGGAAAATCACCATTTTTTATGGGAAAATCACTCGCTATGTTAGTT
This sequence comes from Symbiodinium sp. clade C Y103, assembly GCA_003297045.1. Taxonomy (NCBI): domain Eukaryota; class Dinophyceae; order Suessiales; family Symbiodiniaceae; genus Cladocopium; species Cladocopium sp. clade C. The sequence continues at coordinate 58,395 of BGPT01000173.1, read as the reverse complement.
TACCAGAGGGTAATTCACCCACAGAGCCGCCGGGTCCCAGGGCCCTGCCTTCTTCGAGGGCCTTCGTAGCGGCGCCCTGTGGCTCGGAGCGTGGCAGAACTCGCAGTCGTCGCCGCTGCGGCAGATCCCGCGCGGCGCGAAGCTGCAGGGTTTGCACAACCCCGCCTTGGCGAAATGCTGTCACCATGGCAGGATCTGACAATGATTGGGTTGAAGATGTTTCAACGAACAAAAGGTTGGTTTCAATTTCATATATATATATATATATACCTATCCATTTATTTGGGTACTGGTTAGTGTTTAAGTGAAGTTATAAGCAGTTATAAACGGGATAGACCAAGAATTGGGGCCCTTTTTCACCAGGCTTATTGACAAGCTAACTGGGAGGATCCTCCAGGCAGGAGATTGCACCAAATTGCATTCACTGCGATCTGGAGCGGCGCTTGCGATGCTCTCAAAAGAAAGATAACATATGTATAGGGGATCACAAATAGATGGCACATAGAACCATGACCAAATAGATGGCACACGGACTTATAATATGTTCGAGGTCCCCCCTGCGTGTGCCATCTATTTGTTCACTGGGAGGTGCCTACTCTTACAGTTATGAGGGTTGTATGCATGTGCCATCTATTTGTGCAATCTTTTTTTNNCCATCTATTTGTGCAATCTTTTTTTGCGGGGATATAGCGGGGATAGGCTAGCAACAAAACCAGGTAAATAAATGCCCATTCAAAGCTGGCACGTCCCCCGGAATAGAATTTTTTTTTGCTCATTTGATTGGATAGCACAACCGGAGGTAACCACCCAAGAAACACTGCAAAAAACAACCCTTTTTGCACAGGGTCGTGGATGGGGATATCTATGTCTGCATGACAAGGCACATTGAGAAGCCACAGCCGTGCACAAATAGATGGCACATGCTGGCCAGGCCTCCGCACCCGGGGGGCAATTTGCCTCCAAACCTCCTGCCGCGCGTTGAAGGACAAGACATCTCGTATACAGCCACAAATCTGGAAGATCTGGAAGTAGGGATACTTTGCATTTAAATGAGGTTACTGGGGCTGGCATGGTGTTAATCACCTGACTTCGGTTTNAGCCACAAATCTGGAAGATCTGGAAGTAGGGATACTTTGCATTTAAATGAGGTTACTGGGGCTGGCATGGTGTTAATCACCTGACTTCGGTTTAGAGGACGCTGCTTACATCCAAAAATGCAGTAACCTCATTTATTTTAAATGCAAAGAATCCCCACTTCCGGATCTTCCAGATCTGTGGCTGTATGCGAGATGTCTTGTCCTTCACAGCGCGCAGGAAACCAAAGCAGGCGCTTTGGAGGCAAATTGNGGCTGTATGCGAGATGTCTTGTCCTTCACAGCGCGCAGGAAACCAAAGCAGGCGCTTTGGAGGCAAATTGCCTCCTGGGTGCGAAGGCCTGGCCAGCATATGCCATCTACTTGTGCAATCTTTTTTTTTGCGGGGATATAGCGGGGATAGGCTAGCAACAAAACCAGGTAAATGAATGCCCATTCAAAGCTGGCATGTCCCCACCGAATAGAAAATTTATTGCGCACTTACTTGGGTAGGAGGCAACCACCCAAGAAACACTGCAAAAAACAACCCTTTTTGCACAGGGTCGTGGATGGAAATATCTGTCTGCATGGCAAGGCACATTGAGAAGCCACAGCCGTGCACAAATAGATGGCACATGCTGGCCAGGCCTTCGCACCCGGGGGGCAATTTGCCTCCAAA
>BGPT01000173.1:7422-55945 GCA_003297045.1 Symbiodinium sp. clade C Y103 | reverse complement strand
ACAGCCGTGCACAAATAGATGGCACATGCTGGCCAGGCCTTTGCACCCGGGGGGCAATTTGCCTCCAAAGCGCCTGCTTTGGTTTCCTGCGCGCGGTGAATGACAAGACATCTCGCATACAGCCGCAGAGAATTGGAAGATCTGGAAGTAGGGATACTTTGCATTTAAATGAGGTTACTGGGGCTGGCATGGTGTTACTCACCTGACTTCGGTTTAGNTTGATTGGATAGCACAACCGGAGGTAACCACCCAAGAAATACTGCAAAAAACAACCTTTTTTGCACAGGGTCGTGGATGGGGATATCTATGTCTGCATGGCAAGGCACATTGAGAAGCCACAGCCGTGCACAAATAGATGGCACATGCTGGCCAGGCCTTCGCACCCGGGGGGCAATTTGCCTCCAAAGCGCCTGCTTTGGTTTCCTGCACGCGGTGAAGGACAAGACATCTCTTATACAGCCGCAGAGAATTGGAAGATCTGGAAGTAGGGATACTTTGCATTTAAATGAGGTTACTGGGACTGGCATGGTGTTACTCACCTGACTTCGGTTTAGAGGATGCTGCTTACATCCNNAGATCTGGAAGTAGGGATACTTTGCATTTAAATGAGGTTACTGGGACTGGCATGGTGTTACTCACCTGACTTCGGTTTAGAGGATGCTGCTTACATCCACAAATGCAGTAACCTCATTTATTTTATATGCAAAGAATCCCTACTTCCAGATCTTCCAGATCTGTGGCTGTATGCGAGATGTCTTGTCCGTCACCGCGCGCAGGAAACCAAAGCAGGCGCTTTGGAGGCAAATTGCCCCCCGGGTGCAAAGGCCTGGCCAGCATGTGCCATCTATTTGTGCACGGCTGTNGGGGATATAGCGGGGATAGGCTAGCAACAAAACCAGGTAAATGAATGCCCATTCAAAGCTGGCATGTCCCCACCGAATAGAAAATTTCTTGCGCACTTACTTGGGTAGGAGGTAGCCACCCAAGAAACACTGCAAAAAACAACCCTTTTTGCACAGGGTCGTGGATGGGGATATCTATGTCTACATTACAAGGCACATTNAGATGGCACATGCTGGCCAGGCCTTTGCACCCGGGGGGCACTTTGCCTCCAAAGTGCCTGCTTTGGTTTCTTGCGCGCGGTGAAGGACAAAACATCTCGCATACAGCCGCAGAGAATTGGAAGATCTGGAAGTAGGGATACTTTGCATTTAAATGAGGTTACTGGGGCTGGCATGGTGTTAATCACCTGACTTCGGTTTAGAGGATGCTGCTNNGAATTGGAAGATCTGGAAGTAGGGATACTTTGCATTTAAATGAGGTTACTGGGGCTGGCATGGTGTTAATCACCTGACTTCGGTTTAGAGGATGCTGCTCACATCCAAAAATGCAGTAACCTCATTTAAATGCAAAGAATCCCCACTTCCGGATCTTCCAGATCTGTGGCTGTATGCGAGATGTCTTGTCCTTCACCGCGCGCAAGAAACCAAAGCAGGCGCTTTGGAGGCAAATTGCCCCCCGGGTGCGNGATCTTCCAGATCTGTGGCTGTATGCGAGATGTCTTGTCCTTCACCGCGCGCAAGAAACCAAAGCAGGCGCTTTGGAGGCAAATTGCCCCCCGGGTGCGAAGGCCTGGCCAGCATGTTCCATCTGTTTGCGCAGGGCTGTGGCTTCTCAATGTGCCTTGTCATGTAGACATAGATATTTCCATCCACGACCCTGTGCAAAAAGGGTTGTTTTTTGCAGTGTTTTTGGGTNATAGATATTTCCATCCACGACCCTGTGCAAAAAGGGTTGTTTTTTGCAGTGTTTTTGGGTGGTTACCTCCGGTTGTGCTCTCCAATTAAGTGCGCAACACTTTTTCTATAATGATAAATTGTGCATCTGCACATTGACTTAAGCCATTTTCACATACAGGCGTGCATGTGCCATCTACTTGTGCGCACTGCCCCCCCCAAATGTTTGACAATATTTTTCCACAGTAGATGGCATATTGATACCCTTTTGCGTGTGCCATCTACTTGTTATCCTGTATAGAAACAACAACAACAACGACGACGACGACGACGACGACGACGACGATAGTTCAACAATCATACCAGCAACTGTCGATTGTTAGCATCATAATAAGTATCACCATAATAATCATCAGGTTATAAATGGTTGTAACCATATTAATCACCATGGTTCTCATAAGAACAAATGAACATGTTATCATCACCATAGTGATCACCATAACGACGACCCGAAGGGACGCTGTGCGCCGCCCACCACTGCGGTGCCACCCACATCCTGGCAGACATCCGTTTGGAAAAAAATCGTGGAACATTCAAAACAACCTAGCAAGATGTTCCCATGTTTTATTATAAATATATATATATATGTATACACCTCATCTATTATATAATATAATATGTGATGATATATATTTATATACATGATATGTAACTGATATGTATATGTTGATCTAAGATGAGTGTGTATATATATATATATGTCTATTTACAAACTACATATATAATTGTCACCAATGTTCAAACGACTGGAGAATCAAAGGTCGTTTTGCTGGTTGAATCTAAAAAGCCTGAAGAACCAGTTACCCCATCGTTTCCACTCCCACACTTCTGGCATGCGGGGTTTCATTACACAGCATGCTTGGATTCTATGAGTTTGTGCGTTATAGGCAAGTTATGAGGTAAGCCACTGTGTCGATTTTACATGTTATCCCATTATGCTAAATAGCGATTTCTGACGCAGCAGTTGTTGCTCAGGAATTTGAAGTACCGAACACATCAACAACCAACATCTCAATTCAAGTGTCTACAAGCCTCCCAATCCGCATCCTACTCCTAGTCATTGACAAAGATCAATAGCAACTTTGGGAGATTTGTCCTCGCAACTACCACTACCATCTATGTCAACAACAATCATATACCATAAACATTGACTTTCGGCTCACGTCACCCCCATAAAGCCTCCAGCCCATCCCTTTTTGTTGGCCTGTCCTGTGGCTTTGGAGGCTTTGCCCCAGAGCCGCCAGACGCAAATTGGGCAGCCGCGGCCACAGCGAGACCCGCTCCTCCCAGATGCATTGGAGCTCCTCCGGAAGTTCGCGCAGTCGCAACCTCAGATCCGACACAAATGGTGCGGAAGGGACAGGGAGAGACCCAACTCTGGCTGGAAAATCCCTCGGAAACAAATTGAAAGGCGATTGGGAACTTTGGCTGTATAGCTGAAATTTCTGAAAATCGTGGACCAAAATCATCCAAATTTGCTTGTCCTTTAGAGGGAAACCAATGGGTTTGGGGTCCCCCATTTTAAGAAACCTATGGAGCAGCCAGGTGCCCCGCTCAAAATCCAACGCCACAGTCAGGAAATGCTGCAACTCAAGCATGTCCTGCCAAGCTGTGGCTGATTTTGGATCCCACACTCTTCAGGCATATCAGGTTGTTTTTTCTATGGAGTCAATGCAGGCATGATTCGAGCTGTTTAGTCGTTTGTAAGAATAAAAGTGATCAGTATTTTAGAATATGTTTGATCCATGTTTAACATCCGGTTTGATCCTGGTTGAATCCCAGAAAATCCCAGCTACAGGAGTTGCCACATGGCCACCTGAATGGGCAGTCCTGTCTGGGGTAGAACAATCCATGAGGCCTCATCGCCTCCACCTTGTCAATGGCCTACCATTGAGACGTTGCAGGAAATCCCCTCATTGCAGGTTTCACAGGAAAATCATCTATAAATGGAGGATAATAGTAGCTAAACAGCTAAACGATCATCATCACTAGAAAGCTACTAAGATCCAATAAGAAGAAAGGTGATAGAATGATAAAGAAATGAATCATGATTACATGAGCCGCCTTGATGAGAGGTCTTGGCCATCCCCACCTGCTGCAAGACATCAGCGTCGTCGGGCACGCCCAAGAAGCGCGCTAAGCCTCGCACGCTGAACAGAACAAGCCTGGGTGTCAACCACATGGTAATCCAAAAATGTCGGGATTGTACAGAAATTGTACAACAAAAAATCAGGAAAGACTTAAACTAAATCTAAACAGTATTTTTTTTTGGCGAGTCCGAAAAAGGAAGAGTCGGACATCGACCATGTCATAAATTGTCATTGCCCACTTTTTGAAGATGGTTTTTGCGGGCCCTAGTTTTGGGACAAACTTGTGTCCACCAAACCTGACCGAGTTCAAAGGTGGAAAGTTGGAAACATGCTCCAAGTGTAGTCTTCTCATCTGACCAAATGAAACTGGACATTCTGCCCGCGCGTTGTATGGGGATTCAAGCACTGAAAAGTGACCCAATAAAAACTGGTTGAGATTCACACTAGCTAATCCACATACCCAAAGCTGATTGGAGGGACTATGCCACTATATCCTGCTATATCCACATGAAATATAAAATGTGTCTGCGTGTGTGTGGCTTTTATTAACACCTCACGTTTGCTGCTGAAATCCCCCGGTCGAAGATCGAAACATTTTCTGTTTCATCGGCCTCGCAGAGCCATATCAGGTTCGGCCACAAAATCTTCCACGAAAAAAATCTTCACCTTCTCTGGCTGCCTGAGACGGGCATCGCTGCGCCAAGGCAAAAGCAGGTTCATTTCACTTCAAAAGGTCAAAAATGTCGAAAGAAGAACTAAAATATCATGATATAGAAATCTTAGCAGTCTTACGTGTAAGTGTCTATGTTGTACAATAGTGTATAGGGTATGGGGCGCAACCTCTTATGCTGCGCTTTCACACCTAAAATAGCTGGAGGGATGTTCATCCCATGAAACAATGGTCCCATTGGTAGACCTGGGGCGAAACAGATCGGGTTAGACCCCATCTTGGTGCCCAAGGATTCACTCCCATTTCTAGATCATTTGACCCCCATAAGATCATCCAACTCGAAGGTTGTCCAAGAGTAAGTCCATAGAACTGTGCCTGTAAAGAATCTTCCGTTCCTCATTAGCAATTCAACTTTTCACATATGTTATTCTATGGGATTATTCAAACCATTTTTCGTTGTTCATCATCTCACTGTTCCAATTTCAGAAGAGAATACCACTTGTCATGTTTCTTCAAAGAAAAACTATTTGCATATGGTTTTCTCATGCCACCATCAACCACCCCAAATCTCAGAGAATGCGGTGTTATCTCCCAAGATATGGCCATTGTATCGGGTAATGTGATGATTAACCTCATTCTCACTATAAATGTTTGTATATACCTTATCAATTCGGACATAAGCACGTTTTCGATGGGATATATGCTATTAACTCGTATTAGCTATAACTAACCTCAACCCTCAAGAACATCTTAGTGGCTATTATTGAATAGAATGGGGTCGATATGGTTTTGTGCGACTGCTAGTATATAATTGCGATACTATTAAGTACTATGATCCATGTCGTTTTTTTCTTATCGACCATTAACTACCATTGATATCAATATCATCTAATGACATCATCCAAGGGACTATTGTATCAATTCAACCTATCGATACCAATGTCAACATCCAATTTCATGGCTAAGGTGACTAAGCCAATTTCATCATCATCCCCACCAGAGGTTTAGCCCATTGGATCTACATAGGATATGCCCAGCGCCTGGACTCCTCCAAGGCCCAGCGCGCCAAGCGCTGCATCTCCTCCCCCGACAAATTGCAATCCTGCGAAGCCACGGGGCTCGGCGTAGAAAACCCTGGGAAAACACGTGGAGGAAACTCCTAAAATGGGGGGATCCCTAAATCATCTCATAATCTAACATTCGAGCATTTCAGTTCAGTACTAAAAACCCATAGTTTTGGGATCCCCCATTTCAAGAAAGCCCCACTTAGAAAAGCCAGAAACTGGGGGACTGATTTGACCCATGAAAATTGAGATGTTACTCGCAGAAATGGAGAGGGGTTCACCGATAATACCTTGTTGGAAGCAGTAGCGACCAAGGTATCCCTGACTCACCGAACAAGTCGGCTGGAAATGGGGGCTGAACGCGACAAGCAGAAGCCACAGTTTTTCTTGAGATCTTTTTCTGCGCATCTTTGACAAACCGTCATCAAAACAGAATGCAGGCACTATCATATCTGCCACAATCGACCTGACCATGTGGAGATAATTTGAGTATGTCTCCAAAATTGGATACCCCAAAAGTCTGTGGTATCATGTGGATTCATGTGGTATGAGCGTGTTTCCCCCTTAAAACCGCGCTTTGAGATGGGGTATCCGATCCGCCTGTTCCAAGTAGGCACGGAGGAAGTCCGACTCATCAAGGGACACTGGGGCACAACCGCAGCCTGCCATCAATAGCACCAGAGACATCTAGTGTTGAATTCAATGTGAATGGGAAACCGTTTATACCCAACCAACCAGTTGGGGGTCCTTTTACTGGAGACCGTTGAATTTTTGTTGGCTTTACCATGAAATTTCACACATGTGTTCGCTGATAATTGCAGCCGAAATCTCGGCTGCCCCCGCCTTTTCCCTTCTCTGCGATGCATCTCTTGAACATGTCCCAAAGTTTTTTCTGTCGCATGATCAGATACCGAGGGTCTGCAAGGAACACCTGGGCGCTAGGGACATTTCAGAGCTCGATACTCAAAAAAACTGGAGTGTCCATGCCAAATGTCTAGTTCAATAAGTCTCAAATCTTGACCCAATGCCATACCCATCATTGCGGGTGAAATCTCATTCTATCCTATTCAACTATCTGCTGTTGAGATCATGATATCCCCATCAATGACCCCATCGGTTGACATGTGCGTTTCCCTCTCTACAAAGGCAATAAGAATCGACCATTGTTTCCACACCCAGCAGTTGCGGAAGCCTCCATCGTCCTCAATGCATGAAATCCATGAAGTTGGAAAAAAAAACACCCTAGATATCCATTTTTGGCACAGTTCTGCCCACTATCAATCACCAAAAAAATGTGAATTCCTGGGTCAAAAAGCGATCATGCCCTTGGGTCGATTTTATCCCATCCGCAGTTTTTCCACTGGGCGACCCTACGGCCACCTTTCCAAAACTCTGTGGGACGAGCCAAGGTGGCAACAAACTGAAGAGGCAGCGGTTCGAGGCAGGACGAATCTGCATCTCCTGCGGATGATGCTCCGCTGCTCCGATGCTTTTTTGTTGGGCAAGTTTTTTTGGTATCCATGGTCTAATCAAACGACAACCGACATATACGGACATTGTATATGTGTTATTCGGTTTTCTCTTTATTCATTTACTTATTTATTCATCTACTTATTCATTCATGTTTTATGTTTAAAAACATATCTTCTTTGGACACGTTGAGTTCATACAACTGTATGCACTTTATCTTTCATCACTGGCAGTGACCATCCACGGTCTCCTCCTCATTCGCCATTTCCATCATGCGCCTCTTGAAGACACAGGCCCCATCCACTGGGCCGCCTGGTAGCAAAACTGGCCATGCTACCCAGTTATCAAACATGGAAATCGAAAATCCATGAAAATCCTAGATTTAGCTGTGTCTGCACGAAAAACTCCCATGTCTTGCAATACGCCCAGAAATCAGTCAACATTCAATCAAAAGAAGATTTAAATGGAGGTTTTGATGGAAAAATCAACTTTAGATGGTGGATTTGCCATGTTTGATTCCCGGATTCCAGTGAGGCCTGGCGTGAGCTGGATGGGGTCTCCAGCCAGGGCAAAGATGGGTTCCAAGACCTCGGCGAAGCCATCGGTGGAATGCCATGGATTTGTGGCATACTACATGCTCACATATGGATACATATGGATGGTAGTATATAGTTCTATGTTTTTACATGTCTATAAAGATTCATCCATCCATCTAGTCCAACCTAACTCAATCCAAATGCAATCTATATATGATCTTTATCTCATTCTGAAATTGTACAGTAAATGATAGTTGTCCCATGCCGAGGATCACACCTGGATGTTGGGGCAAAGCCCTGCCGCTGAGCCGGTGCTGAGGAGCTGGTTCAAAATCATTGGACCCCAAGAAAAAAAGGATTGTACCAAGTAACATGATTTATGAGCAATATTATTGGGATGTGTACTTTATTATTGATAAACTTAGGGTATGAAATTATGGGCAATATGATTATACCTAAGTTTAAGATCCTCCTTTAGTATTATACCATAATGAGTATTCTCCCTACCATGATTATTACACATAGAATTACGGTTCGTTCATTCCTCGACTCTCAACCCAATCTGACGGTCATTGTCAGTATTGCGCAGAATTAACTATGTATACCATAATCATCAATACAAAAATGACTTGTGTCGTTATCTCTTTTATGGCACTGTAATGGCACCGGTTCTAAGCACCGTCAGGTCAAACCGATCATTGATGGTTATTGATGAGAAGATCCAAAACAGGTATGTTGTTTGGGCCAGCAAATGATCTTGGTTCGGTTCATTAATGGGCTGGGTACCTGAAAATGTCGGGCTATCAAAAAAAAGAAACAACGATGCAAACAATAATTGTCCTGTATGGAATCGTTCTTTCGAGGTATCTCGCATTTCTTGGTACAAACCCTGGGGTCAATCATACTTCTTTCGGCAGGGTAATCATGGTTTGTCATTCGATCATAGAAATGTTGTAATCATAGCTAGTTGGCCACAGTATTTCCAAAATGCCCCACTGTTTTCACTGTTTGATACTTTCATCTACAATTTGATCAATTTGGATCATTTGGGGGGATCACTGTGGGTGTAGCAGACTAATCAAACCGCGGACGCCGAGCCACCCAAGGACTTGAAAGTCTATTGGGATCAGCATCATCCTATTTAGGGGAGATGGAAATGGACATATCATGACATATCAAATATCGGATGTACACTAAACATCAATAAACATCATACAGCATCATACAGCTACTATTGAAGACTTTTCCATCATTTGAACTCAGACTATGTTGAAATCCATCAGCCTAGGGTACCAGGATCCACCAGGTCAGCAGTGCCTGGTGATAAAGCCAGCAATACATCCTTGTCGTTCACCTGCCACCGCTCGGCCCTTAGTGCTGATGCTGGGGATGATACAACTCGATATGTCGAAAAGAATTGCTCATTAAAACAAAAAAAGCATCAAAATGGCCATGGGCCACGAAATGTGGACTAATAATCTATTTCCCATCTTGAGAAATTCCCATGTCAAAGTCACGCAGAATTCACCAGGTGTACATCCGAAGAAGTCCAATCGGCAGTAGGTGGTCAGGTTTGGTCCAGTCTTGATTGATCACTGTCACCTTTTCTGCAGTTGTCCACCGATGTTCAAAACAAATCACACCAACCGCATTCACCGGCGCACCAGTCCAAAACTGGCTCCAACAGCACAGCGGTTGCACTGGGGAGCTGACAAATCAAACAAGCTGTCGGTGTTCATCCAAGCTGGAAAAATCACACCGTCCATTCGTTTGTGCGGAACGCCTCGGGAAACTGACACTGTGATGTCCTGCCTGCTTTTTGCTGTGATGGTGATTCTGATGATGATTCTGATGCTGATGCTGCTGATGAGAAGGATGATGGGGATGCTCTCAGGATAGGTCCAGAGTCATGATTGCTGCCTACCGCAACTTGGGACATATTGGGTTCGAAAAGCATCATCCCACCTGCCACGTTGACTCACCATGTCCCTGCTATGGCGCCCTGCCATAGGGTTCACAGTACAGCCTTTCGGGCACCTCCTGGTTTCATGACCGCTGTGCGGGAGTTCCGCTGAAACTCAGGTGTTGTTTCCATTGGTTTTTTGGGGGGCAGTGTACCGCAAAAAACGAACCGTGTGGATAGCATTGAGCAAGTGTGTTTGAATGTTAACCTTGTTTTTTCACCAACTCTTGTCGGGATGTAAGAATTCCGAGCCTTGGGTGATCTTCCTGAGTCGCCACATTCAAGCAGCTTGGAAATTCCAAGCATCACCCGTCAAATCACCAGAAGGTCAGTCACCTAACTTGGCGCTGTCCAAACCCGCCCGGTTTTCGCCCCCCAATGCCGTCATCGCCGGCGCTCCAGCCGGTCGGATTGAGTCTCATCCAGCTTCAATTCGCCGCGGCCAGAGTGGGGCCTTTCCTGCCAGAAATTCCGATGCATGAATCATTACACTAGTTGGCTGATAGGTTTCCTTAACATGGGCTATAATAATCCCCAATAGCCGGGTAGTAGAACTTCTTTTCATACTTGAATCCCCATTCCATCCCGATTCCATCACATGGTTTATAATAGCACCTTCCCCTATTTTTGATGGCCATAACTTGGGGGCTTATCATTCATTCTAATACAAACCCATCTGGCTATCCTTTCGGTCATTGGGCAACCTTGAAGGACCCACGCAAGGCCAGTCATTTTTGGGATCTGAAGCTATCTATAACTTGAGGACCGCTGATACCTTTGACTCATTCAAAACTGACATTGAATCAAAGAAGAGTGGGTACTATTTCTCATTCAATGGCTGAAGCTTAACCCAACAGCCAACCCCACCGAGGCCCAAATGCTGAAAATCTGGTCCAATGATTTCGACCTGTGCCCATCCCCGGGTCAAATCCCCCACCAATGGTTGGATTTGCAGCCCCATCTTTCATGGGGGAAAGAAACATGAGGTAGAGGATCCCTCTGATTTTGGGGGCTGGTTGAATGCATGTGCCAAAAAAGCTCATTTTCTCCGAAGGCTCGTTTTGGAGTCAGTATATTGTCTATTTTGGAGTATATCCCCCAACCTCCTCAAGGTGAACCATGGCTTCGCAGGACTTGAGCCGCAAGATGCCGCTGGCGAGACACGCTGGGTCGCTGGGCTTTGTCAGGGAGAGACGGTAAAGGTTTGTTGGTGCAACTTTGGATGGATACGAAATAACCCAAAAAAAGATGTGATTGTTTTCTGGGCCTTAGATGTTAACCCAAGGCCAAAGGAATCCTTATCTTTGCCCGTTGCGATCATATCAAATGTTATTCCCATCAGATCAGATTCGCTAGATCTGCATATCCTTTATTGTTCTTTCCCATCATGTAAGTTTGGATTCAACTAACCCTTCCCATGTCGCTGAAACCACAATAATAGATGATTCATGTTTGCTCTTATATCCGTGGTTCATGGTGGTTGAGATTCACCTTCAATTCAATAGACCCTAGCATTACTAGGTAGGTAGGTAGGTAGGTAGAGGACCCCGTAAATTTCCATATCATGTTATCATTTTCGCCGCGAATTTCGGTGGAATCCCCCAAGAACTGTTGGTCATTCGCGGCTGAACCCCCGTGGAACGTCGTCCTGCCGGGTCTCCGGACGACAGGTCCGTGCCGAGGGCTCCCTGGAACGGGCGTGACCATGTGAGAAGAATTGAAGATTGAAATATGTGATATCAGGTAGGTTAATGATGTGTATATATGGGGGTTTCCTAAAATGGGGGTACCCAAAAATGGATGGTTTATAATGGAAAATCCATCTATAAATGGATGATTTGGGGGTACCCCTATTTTAGTTGGGTTCTATCTCAGTATCTTTATTTACCCTCTGGGGAAAGCTGCTATTTTCACCAAGAAAATCAGTTAAGACTTGATGACGGTTCGTTGTGACGTGGCTGCTTGCCAGAGAGTATCCAACTCTATGGAATTGGACCGTTAAACCCAGACCACGCGGGGAGAGTGTACAAAGGATGGTACATTAGCAGCCATGGAAGTCAACACAAGCGGTGATGCTAGATGCTGATGCTACCGCTTGTTGGTATTGTTCCTGTCCGCTGTCACCATTCATCATTTGAGCAGATGGCAATAAAACAATCAATGCCGGAAGGAAATGGTGACGCCATCACCAAGTATCTTCTGTTAATATCGCCAAAAGGTTTTTGAATCTTAAATCTTATCGAATCGTGTCCTATCAGAGAACTGGTGGTGTTTCCTGGCGTGATTGCTGGGAAAACTTGAAAGGGACTGTGACATGCCCACATGCTTGAAGCTCGGATATTCTCACCATTATTGATGAAAATATGAAACCTTGGATTATCTATGTAATTATATGCATCTATTACATCAATATTCCCACATCTATAGTATATGATTCAATCCAACATTTTGTTGGGAGAATCCCATTGTCAATGCTTAGATCCTCCATTGAATGGTTAAAATCAGATTGTGTATGCTTAAATCACCATTGTTTGTTCTCATAATTCCCACTACAAATACTGAAGCCCACCATGGTTGTTGGTTTAAGCATGCATATTTATATATATATATGTGTATTTACATATATATATATATATATTATAATATTTATATATATATATGTAAATACATATATATATATATTATAACATTTATATATGTATATTCCGAGCACGTGTTTGCTGTCCCTACCCAGCAGACTTTCCGCCTGGGTGTCTTTGATCTCCTGTTTCTTGATCGCACGCTCCTCATCAGCATTGGCCTGACAGATGTTTGAACTGGGAGATTAGCTGTGCTGTGGGCCGGTGGGTCCTTCGAATTGGAAAAGGCTATCCTAAGACCAGGTGGAAAAAATGCTGGTTTAACCAACAAGAAGGGTGATTTGATGTGATAGGTGAGAAATATGGCCCATCACGAGGATGCTTTCCAGGTCGAACCAGTTTTGACACATACTAAGACCTCCATGTCTGTTCGATCTTAAGACCAAATGCCTTGCAGCCGCGTCCTTAAGAATATTCATGCCCTATTTGTGTTTCCCAATCTTCCCCCAACATGCTAGAAATCGGTGTCACTCCTGCGAAGCATCACTTCTAGAAGCCAGTCGGCTAGTGAGATCATTTGCTTGGTCTATACCAATCGTGGTTTTTACCATCAAATCAAATGTAGAGCTTTCCCGGACATTGATAAATACCCTCTGCTTAATTAGTAGTTGTGAACCGGTTCCATCCATCAAATTCCAAGAGATGACCCATCATTTATCTTCATTTGTCTCAGGGTTTCTATGGGTTTCCTGCAGGGGTTCAGATTCAAGAGATGTCTGAGCCTTCTCTTCCTTCTTGGTCTCGATCTGCTTGGTTCCAGCTTTGATCTCCTCAGTCTTCGCGGCAGCCAGGGCCTCGGCAGGCCCAATTTTTGGAGCATCTAAGCAGATCTCATCTGCTCAAAATGCGGATCTGACTGGCGCAAAAAAAGAATAGAGCTATATTAAAATATTCTGATATGGGCCATTTCATGTTCAGAAGCAACAATCAGGACAGAACCCTGCCAAAAAAAATGGAAAAAAATCAGCAGAACACCGGGAACGACCAGCGACCAGCGCCTCAAATTGCTTGATGGACGTGGCTTCATCCTCCTTGACCTTGGTGATCTCGGCAGAGAAGTCGTCCTGAGCAACGGAATATGTAGAGGAAACTCCTATCTATCCATCTATCCATCTATATATATATATATATATGTATATGTATATATACAGTTGCCAAATTGCATGTATATGCATGTATATGAACATGTATATGTATCTGTATTGTATATTATGCACATGACTTCCAATCCATTATCCCTGAAACCAATGTTTCATGACTGTTCTGCAATTCGTGTTCTCAAAAATGGGCACGCGACGCGTGCGCTTCCTTCAGCTTTGATCGCTTGGGTGGCCACAAAAAACTCAGGTCATCCAATGGTGAGGCCTTGGGATGTTATCTGTCATTGCCCCAAATTCGAATTGCGATGAATTTGGCCCAAAATTCCACTTGACAAAATAGAACCTGACAAACTTGTCAAATAAAAACTGGTACCTGGGCAAAATTGGACTTGTCAAGTAAATATTTACCCCAATTGAACCTGAGAAACCCACTGAAATCACCACTGGACGCACCCTGCCGCCCTGCCGCCCTGCCTTCAAGCCGGTCAAAACACCCATGACGCCATCCACTCCGTCACCGCGCTGCAAGAAGGCCTTCACAGATCCAAACGGTGGATTCCCAGATTGAACTGGGAAAAAAAGCATCTGACAAAAAAATGATCCGGATAACAGACCAGTTGTGTGTTTTTTTTCACAATCAACCCAACAAGTCCAAAAAATCAGATCTTTAAAAAAGACTTCCCCAAAATTCCCAAAACTCTAACTAAACTCCAACTATTTCATACTAATCATACTATTTCCAAGGTGTTTATTTTGAATCCCGTGGAATCCCCCTGATCTCCAGCGGGCCTCGAAGGTGTCCTTGTCCTGCGCGGACATCTTCTCCGAATGCTTGGCCAGGATGGTCCGCAGCGGCTTGGCGGCCTCGGGCCATGGTGGAGTTCAGATGTTCTGAGAAAAAAGTGATACATATATTGACATATATTGACGTACATATACGTATATATTATCTTATATGTATACATATATATATATATATGTATGTGTATATATATATATATATATATGTGTATACATATATGTAATGATCATCCAAACTTTGTCGCTGGCTTTTCCAAATTCCTTGTGGAGACTAAGCCGAGCGAGATAGATTTCATGCCTGTGATGGGTGGTAGCATAGCAGAAACTAAGATCCAGACTCCCTCCCTGCTCTGCAAGAAGGCTGTGCCCTCCTCAGCGCAGTTCACACATCACAGAAAGTGAAACCGCATTGGGGACGTGTCAAAGCCCGGGGAAAACCTTGGTGAACATAAATGGATGTGTTCATCCCCAAAATATGGTACTATAGGTTTTGACCGATCCAGAATTCATCTCAGCTGGCCCAACAGAGGAGTGAGCAAACTGGCTGGTAGGCCACCAAGGGAAATAATTAGTGGGTTGACTTCTCAAGGGATGCCCATTGGTCTACTTGAAGACTGACATGATACATGTAAACCTATACAACGTGATATGCAGACCCATGGATAAAGAGCACAAATCGGAGAGTGTTTTAATCCAGCACATTTCTGGTCAGTAGGGCCTGTTTATTGATTATAGGTGAATTGTCCAAATTACTTAGGATCTACACCTCCTACAGTTTACATTAAACCCAACTAGTGGATTCCATGTTAAATTTGGTGTCCCATTGACATCCCGTGGAAAATCCCTGTACATCCCAATGATGATTGGTGGTGTACCCCATGTTTGCTGGTTCAACTGTTTTTAGTTTTAAAAAAAATGTTGGTTAAGTCCCCCATTGCGGTTGGTTTCACCCATTTTTTTGTCTGGTTGCTGGTTTCAAGCCCGTGAAATAACATGCTCGTCAATGGGGGGGTCATCACTAGGACGGAACAGATTTGAAACCACCAACTTGTTGTAGTTGGTCAAATCCCCCCCATTTCCATTCAATATATCCCAATTGTCCCACTATTTACTTTGATGACTCACCTACCAAAAATGATGACGTTCCACAGTTACGTCAAATTTTCAATGGCTATCCCAGTATCATTATCCCCATGGGTCAAATAAATATAACCCTTTAGGCAAAATGAATGGGCCGGTGAGGTTTTCTTTTTAATATATTCTATTATCATCTATAGGGAGGTTTCCTAAAATGGGGGTACCCCCAAATCATCCATTTTAATAGGATTTTCCATTATAAACCATCCATTTTTGGGTACCCCCATTGTAGGAAACCACCATATACCCATTGGTTGGTATGGAGGATTCCTCTCTTGATCCAGCCAGTGGGACGCCCGACCGCAGGGCTGAGCGCCGTCTGCGCAGTGTTGACGCCCTGCAGGTTGGAATCCAGGCGCTCCAAGTCGTCCACATATTCCTGGAATGGCGAGCTGGGAAATCCTACATGGAGGCTTTAATGGGAAACTCATTCTATAAGTGGGTGATTGGATATTGTCAGGTTTGATTGCCAGTGAGTATCATTTTGTGCTATAGTTTGGGACCAAATATATTTGGCCAATTGATTTCAGATCAATGTGGGTGTTTTAAAGAGAAACATGAACGCCCTTTCAAAGACCACAGCAGCAAAGTGTTGATGCTCCCTGGCTTCCGGGAGTT
Source organism: Symbiodinium sp. clade C Y103 (assembly GCA_003297045.1). Taxonomy (NCBI): domain Eukaryota; class Dinophyceae; order Suessiales; family Symbiodiniaceae; genus Cladocopium; species Cladocopium sp. clade C. The sequence continues at coordinate 40,061 of BGPT01000173.1, read as the reverse complement.
TCGACGCATCTCAGGTGTTTGAGAAGCAGGTGGTTTTGAAGTGTCTTGGAGCTAAGCACGGAGAGCAAATAGCTCAGTATGCACAGAGTATCGGATCTGTGTGCCGTTGTTTTTGCAGCAATTGCACTCCTTGTTCTGCTGCTCCCGCAAAGCTGTGGCAGTGTCCAAAGCCGCCTGCGTGAGGTTCCAACCACGCTGGCAATGAGAGTAGTCGTGGTGGTGATGATGATGATGATGATGATGATGATGATGATGATGTGGATGTGGCAAAGGACCCAAGGACCCGAGGACCTGCAAGTTGTGTGTGTGTGTGTACTCAGATTTCCAAGGAATCGTATTGAACTGTGCGAGTAGCTACGTAGTAGTGTTGTCAATCCACTTGAGGTTATGTATAAATGTACAAAGGGTTGGGCCACTTTGAAAGCTGCACCTGGAGAATCATGAAAACTTAACCATTACAATGACTTACATAGAAAAAGCAACCTGATGATATACATATGTATGTACATATATATATATATACACATATATATATATATCATAAAAATGCGTACGACGTGTATATGATAGTTTTGTAATATTATAGGGTGATATACCAGACCTGTAATTCGGATCGGATCTCCATAGAAATCCTCCACAGGGCACCTGATTCTTGGCCACTTCATCCTCGGTCTTCTCCACTTCGGCCTGATCTCGATTAGAATGGCCATGACTGGGTACTGTAGCCTTTTCAGAACCCACCTGGATCAGTTGGAGTTCAAAAACTATGGCCAGGTGTTTCAAAAGTCTACACCTGGTAAGAATGGATCTGAAGGCGAGAATAGTTGGTTCCGGGGGCCATTTTTCAAACATGTTGGTGTCCCAACCCAAGTTTTTTTTGGTGCAGTTGGGCTTCAAAGATTGAACAGTGAATCCCCATAAGTTGGGATATAGCAACTACAGTAAATTTGCCAACTTTCTAAGTTCAACTGCACCCCCAAGTCCCTCCTTCAATCGCTGGCTCTTGGACAGGAGAATCTCCACTCGATCCTGCAAAATTGTGGCGACATTCTCAGAAAAAATCCGAACCAGACTAAATTGGCTCGTGAAATCCAGCATTTTTGGACAAACCCGATTATCATCGCTAGTATCATCATTGACATTACTATATCATTATGAACAGTATCATCATTCGTGAAATCCCTATACTTCAGCCTGGTAGAGCCCAAATGAGCCATTCCGCTGAACAGTATCGCGACTATTATCACTGTTGTCATCATTGGGAGTATTATTGCCACTATTATCATGAAGTATCACTATTAATAGACTGTTTCTTCAGGGCTAATCACAATCAGAGTGTTTATTTTTTTGTTGCCATTATTCGGATTATAATTTAGGATTACTTTTATTCTCACTATCATTATTGCTGGGATTTGAATGATATTAGTAATATTAGTATTGCTATTATCATCTTCACCAAATCTGGGGATTCTGAGGATTTCTACAGCGTCCTGCAACTCAGTGGTGGCCAACTTCGCTTCCTGCACCTTGGCGCCGCGACGGTTCAAGGTGACGGATGCAGGTGTCGCATTCAACGATACGATGAAGATTTAAGCAGGAAAATATGTGGAAAATGTTACAATTCATGGGATTTAAGCATCGAATTCTTAGAATTCCTGGGATTTTACCCGAAGAATCACCATCTGTAGATAGTAGATCATTTCCAAGGGAAAACCCGTGGATTTCCCTAGCTATGTTGGTTTACCGGAGGGTGATCGGCGATTTTATTGTTATCGTCCAAGCATAGTCGTGATGATACTAATGTCAATCGCCGTCATCGTCATCGTCATCATCATCGTCATCATCTTTCGACGTTCTCTTTGGACAGCTGCAAAGCACGATAAAAGACACCCACAGAGACAGCACAAAACCAGGAATCTTGTAACTTTCACCATTACTTAGCAAGTTCTGGGATGAGCAACATTGTTTCCCCCATAGAGCTACACGTAGTATGGGCATTCTCCCCCAAGCCGGCAATCTGAAATTGATGATTACGACAACTAACCAGTGGTTTTATATTATTTTAATCCATCTTATACCCCGTTCATCGCCAAAGGCTGAGACTCCAGCAGCCTTTTCCTTGGCCACTGTGTTCTCATGGCACCAGCACTTGAACTTGTCCTGAGACCCAACGGCAACAGCAGGCTGGGCCTAGCATAGTATGGCTCTGGGCCAAATTGGGGTTTTCTTTATGGACCTGCAAAGTTGATCTTTCTTGGTACTTGGCATCTTATTAAACCATCCATTCTGGGGGATTGAGAATTTTGACCCATAGCTATAGGTTCGGGAGAATGTATGCCATGTGGCAATCGTCGACATTCCACAACAAACAAGGCACCTGCAAGTCCCCCTGCAGTGCCAGGTCTGCCCCATAAGTCACCCAGAGCCCAGCATCCAATCGCTTCAGGCCAAGCTTCATAAGTCTCCTCATCCGCTTTGGCCTCTCCATGTTAAAGGTTGAATCACAACATCTTTTCTGCCTGCTTTGGGGAAATTCATGGAAAAATGATGATAATCCATAGGAATTGGGGGTACTCACGTTTCAAACAGGGCCATTTGGTTCAATTGCTGAGGCGATTGAGAGGAGGTGGCAAGAACTTGCAACAACACCTCATTCGCGGTTGGCAATAGCTGCCTACCTACCTGTGTTTGTTGGTTTCATATACTTCATTTATTGTACGAGTAGGTGTTGTAGATTGCAAGCAGTAGATAGCTATCTCCCCGAAACAGGTCATATCCTCAATGGTCCATTGGTCATATACCCACCATCATCAGTATCCTTATCCCCTTCTATCTCACGGTCAGGTACCCAAGGGTTTTTTGTGTGCGTCCCTTTTTCTTCTTCATCAAATATTCCCATGTTTGTTGGCTGAACTTCCTTTGGGGCTTGGTCTGTCCCTATTTCTGTTGCTTAAAGTAGTGTTTCTATTGTTTAAAGTCCCGACTTCTGTTGGTGCACTATCATTTCTGTCGATTTCATGTGATGAAAATCCCAATTGCTGTGGATGAAAATCCACATTTCTCCTGGTGAAAATGCCCTGCCATCCTCCAACTGCCCCGGTCTCCTGCCTCAGATTCCAACTGCTCCTGCATTCCTTGCAGTAGCTTCACCACCTCGATGCGTCCAAAATTCTCCGGCACGGGAAGATTTGGGCCATAAGCTAAAACACCATAAAACAGCTGATCAGAAACCGTCCGATTCAATTGTCTTATGTGGATCTTCTGTGGATTCTAGGTCTCATACAGGGTTGTCCCAAGTTGTGGAACCCTAAAATCCCATGGTGTTATCATCTTTTCCCAATTGAAACTGCAACTTTGGGGCATACCACACTTTGAGACAAAGCCGCACAGTGTCCAGCAATGCCAATTTGGTCGGTCACCAACCATAAACTTGATTGAATTGAATTTGATTGTCTGCTGCTTGCAAAGGGCAAACTTTCCATCTCCACCGGAGAATCATCATATTCACTATGTGAAAGGACCATAAATAAATTGGGTGTAAACCTCCTCCTTTTCTGCCAAAAAACACAAGAAAATATTGATGATCTCCCCATTCAAATCAGTTTTGGCATATATCTATATATATATATATATCATATGAATCATATCATATTAGAATCATAGATATACATACAGATAGCCTCACTTAGTATCCCCAAGATCTTCCCCACTTCCTGGTTCTTCTCGCGCGCTTCGCCTTGGTGGTGGGCCGCGTGGCATCCTCAGTGTGGAAGGTGAGGCCTGTGGCCTGCGGATCGCTGGGGAAATCCCTGAGAAATTGGAGGTTTCAAATGGTTTTTAAGGGGCAAATCATCCAACTAGATGGATCTTTTCTGGGAGGTTTTTTTGAATGGTAAAATCATCTAACTAAATGGAGGTTTTTAATGGGAAATATGGGAAAATCATGGAAAATCCTGCAACGAAGTGGTGGATTGTCCAGCAAACCATGTTTGATTACCGGAGTGATCCGGAGGTATACCATGCGGACATACATGCATGATATGTGTTGAACATGTCTTTAAAAGTTCATGTGGAGATCGTGGATGACAATGGGATATAATATAATAATAACCCCCCGCCGTTTCGGTGATCACCCAACGATATATGAGAAAATGCTGAACCCTTATCGTTGTGGTTGTTGATGGCTAAAATTTGCCCGTCGTGACGGCTGCTTTCAAACCATCCCACCAAAAATATGAAAGTACTGTACCCCAGGGGATCATCATGCCAAATATTGCTGAAAATACTGAGAAATGTATGCATGTATAGATGTATATGATATATAGGTGAAACCCCCAGCCAGTTCCACATAGGTTTTAAGTGAATGGTTTGGACTATTCAATATGTTTGTCATTACGATAAATGAGTGGTTTTGGAGACAAACCCAGACTGCCCATCAAATTCCACCTGTGCCAGCAAGAGGAAGAGGCTGGCCTCGCCCGGTGTGGAAATTTGGGGACATTTGGATTAAATAAATTCATTGTCGGTGTATTCATGTATTCATGTATTCATGTACGTATGTACGTATGTACGATTGTACATATGTCCGGACATAGCTATGTACTTATGTACCTATGTACCTACTATGTACCTATGTACCTGTGTACTTGTGTACGTGTACGTATGTATGCGTATATTATGTAAATATATAGTTGTAAGTTTAAGTTACAATTCAACTGTACACATTTATATATATATATATATATTCCTGCATGTATATATATATATATATTCCTGTATGTATGAATATATATTGTATTATCTATTTATATTTATAAGTATGTTTTTTTTTTATATATATATATATGAAATGTAATATGAGAAAATACTTGACATTCAGAACCCCAACATAACATGATGCCATGATGCGCCAACACCCACAATCATTGGCCATGAAATTGGCAAAATCCATGTGTGACAAACCCGAATCCATTCCCCAAGCAACGTCTTCCAATTTAGACTCTCAAACTGATACATGCTGCAAAGTTCGGAACAATTTGCCTGCCTTCATTGTCAAGGTTGAGAATGTCGGCAACTTGAAAGCTAAGTGCAACAAGCTGCTGCGCTTCTTGAGCCACGAACCAGGAAGCAGGAAGATGGTGGGGCTGAAGGCTTTCAAGGGCAAGTTACAACATCTGAGGACTTAAAACGGGCACCCCAACGTCTGCCATGGTCGAAAACACATGGTACATGGTTTTTGCCCGTCCACTATTCTGTGGAATTCGCTATGGTGGATTTATGAGCAATTATGAATGGATTTATCACCATCCCAAAATATTGATATTGATATTATATATATATATATTTCTTCAATATATAATCCAACTTTTCACCATGAGACATCTGGAGACAGGATCTGACCCAAAAACTCCGAGCGATTGCACGTCCGATCTCCACGATGCTGCAAGTGATAAAAGAGTGCTGCAGTGTCTGGAAGGAATCCTGGAAGCCCTCCACTAAGTTTGAATGCCCTGGGAAAATGTCATGGCATTTTAAAAAACATGGGCATCAAGGGCGTATAAGGCCTTAAAATGCAACTCATCCACGTTTACCGAGTTCAAGGTGGTTTGTCTAACAGATGGGGATTTGACCTCCCATTCTATTGACATTCAAAATTGGAAAGCTGACGCTCTAAACATTTTGGACCGGGGGCCCCGCCCAGCCCGAACATATGTGGTTCCTTGTGTGTCAAACAGCTGACACCGGGGAAGTCTCCTGCTCAGCGTCAGTTTGGCATCGCAAAAATTTTGAAGTGCTGGGTCACGGTCAATGTCAGCAGAGGTTTGAACTGCGCGAGGCTGATGACTGGCGGGGCTGGGTGTCTGGCAAGCTGCATGGTCTTGGTTGTCATGCCGCAAAAACCCGCATCAAACACATGCGAGGTACATCTTCCAGCGGTCACGTCCTGGCTGTGAAACAAAAGAAGGTTCGCGAACAAGCTGTTGGTTGCCAACTCTGCCTGCACGCTGAAACTGATGCGCAGGCTCATCATGGCGCCTTCCAAATCTTTGCCATGAATTCACTGTTCGGTGGAATGGGAACTCAGATCATTGGGCCATGACTTGTGGCATGGCACTGAGAACGGGTCGGTTTTCAACCCGGTCTGGCTCTTTTCAACCCCTCTCAGTAGCCATACCTGGCCCACGTGCCGGAAGTCATTCATTCACACGAATTGCACCAAATAATCAGATGCACCTGGTGATGCACGGGCACGAGGGCCAAGTGAAGGACAGAACATGGCCCTAAATTTGCCTCAAACATTCAAGCAAAATAAAGCCGTGCATCAACATGGAAATCATTTGAAGACAAGCGTCATAACCCTCATGAATGGATGCAGCAGGGAAAGTATCAAAATAACTACGCGGCATGCCTTTCCCGGCACTTGACTTTCCTTCAAAAGCCAGCCAAGCCCGAGCGCCCAGCCACCCAAGCCATCCAAGAGCCATCTTGGGCATCATCATCATCATCATCATCATCATCATCATCCTGCCAGTGCTCTCCACTCTGGAACACGGCAGGCACAAGTTGAACTCATATTAGTAGAAAAGAAAATTCGTTTTCAGATGCAAGTCTCGAGTCTCGAGGCCAAATGGCGACAAAGTGCTGCAACTTGCATCATCAAGGCGTCAAGGAAGAAACAGTAGTACGAATGCATTGATTCCATTGGCGAAACCATGGTAGCAAACTTTTTAGATGAAATTCAAAAGCAGTTTAGAGGATCAAGGCAAAAGCCGCTTGTCTGGAGGCAACTGCCGGCTAAATTCATGGACTCCTGTCAGACTTTGAATGTGGTTAACCAAGATCAACCAAGTATTGGTAAGGCCTCCTCCGAGTCAGTCTCCGGGGTCTCCAAGACAAAGCGATTTCAGCCGGATACTCCTGAAGCCAAGAACATAGACCAAAAGATGCGCAGACTCTCTGAAGATCCCTCGGCAGTCTCCTGCCAATCATATCCAAAGTTGCTCCTCCCCTCCTGCGGCATGGTGGCAGGGCCCCGCAGTTCTATCTAGGCCCGGATGCGAAGCACAAATACAAACAGGGAAGAGGTATCACAACACGGGCAGGGAGAAATGACCTTCGACAACCAAGCTCAAAGAACAAGACTACATTCAAAACCCTCAAGCAACTCACAAATCACAAGTAGTATAACATTGTCATGTCTATACACATCGTAGCGGGAGGGGGGGCTCCAGTCCGTCGGAAGCCTCTAAGCCTCTAATGTATTCTTTCCGGAGGCAGCCTCTAAGCCTCTAAGCCGCTAAGCTTGTTATAGAGTTCATTGTGGGGCGTGCGCCTCTAAGCCTCTAAGCCTCTAACGCCTCTAAGCCTCTTAACGCCTCTAAGCCTCTAAACGCCTCTAAGCCGCTAAACGCCTCTAAGCCTCTCAACGCCTCTAGGTCTCACTTGGAAACTTTTCTCTGTAGAACCGCCCCAATCGAAGACGATGTTTTTCATATGAATCTGTTGAGTGAAAGGTTGGCACAGAAGAAAGCCCCTTGCGAGATCGCACCACATGCATGCGGTCCAAAAAGGTATCCAAATCTTTGGAAATTGTCTCGAAGCTTTCGGAATGGACCGGGCTAACAAGACGTAGAAGTGATCCGCCAACACAGCACCAAGCTAGCAAGCAATTGTAAGGCTGTCGGAACCACTTGCCGCTTTTCTTGCGAATCCTACGGGCCAGCTTGATGTTGCCATCACTCCTCAATCCTTGCCCTGTGAACTCGATGAGGGCATCGCTCACGGCTTCACATCTCTTCTCGATGAAATTCTCAAAGAAAGCAAAGATTACTTCCTTCAAACCGGGGGATGGCGGGATAGCCGCCATTGACAAGGCCACTGGCGTCATGGAAGACGGACTATGCCAAAAAAATGGAATAGACATCTACGCAGCGTCTTGACCTGGCGTAGGTTGAAGTCCTCCTGAGTGGGTCAATGTTCCCTGAAGGCCACCAAAGAAAGCAACCTATCCAGCACCGCCACCACTATCACGCTCAATCACTCTATATCTAGAAACTGCATTTCAATCACTCTTTTGGCCTAGCTGCTTGTCCCGATAACGCATATGGCTTACACGCATGACAAACAAAAGCAACCACATTTTTTTGGCTTTCATTCATGCGCTTGTAGCTTTGACGAGGCGCATAGAAAGTTTGCAAAAGCCACAGCGCAAAGCGAGGTGTCACCAAAAGAACACCGTGCCGTTCGGCTTGCAGCACGCGAACTCCTGAAACGTCACAGGCCCCCCTTTGTTAGTTTGACCTGCAAAATGTATTTCGAAAGTGCCCCCTGATGCAGCAAATATTGATTATGCCATGGAAATGGCTAGCTTCTAAGACCGTACTACACAAATTATCATATCTATTCAATGATGGCAACATGCCGAACACCATGTCCCATCAAAAAAAGGTTGAGCGACTGTCCTGGCAATTGTTCACGTAGATCGTCGTCTTGCACAGCAAAGTAGTTCTGGGACTCTTTGGCACCGCTGCGTTGGCAGGTGACACACCGAAAAGGCCGCACCTCCACCATGTGCGGGGCTGGAATGTCCAACACGAAGCGCACACTGCCTTGGCTGGGTCTGGGAAAACAGGTAGCAACCTTGCAACTAAGAAATCTGAAGGTTGGGAAACAATCAAAAAAATCCAAGAAAAACAGGAGCGCTCGGTCCATGCAAGTTCTGGCAAAACGTAGCTTTGACAAAACGGCATGCTTTAAATAACGCTTTGTCCTCAATGATGCAACTGGATATAACTAACGTCCAAGTACCTTTATCAGAACGTCGTTGGACGGTGTGCCCAAGCACCGCAGCATGCAGTGTCGCTGCCAAAGGTGTGATGACAGAAGGCCAATGAGGATGATCCACTTGCTCCAGATGCGACTTTCCATCAAGCGGTTGAGGTCTGCTATCGCAGATCCGATCTGCTAAGATCTTGCTCTCTTCCCAAGCCCGCGGCACTGCAGCCACGCTCAAGTGGCTGCAGTCCTCGGTCTCGGCGACCTTGCGCCGAAAACTTTTCACTCGGTAGCGGAAGCAAATGTTCCTGAGTAGGAATCTGGAATGGTGCGAACGCGGTCCAACCGACCATCTTCCCGCACAGTCGCGACATCGGCAAGTTCGCGCCCCCACCGTGTGAAGACGTCGACAATGAAAACCCAAGGATGTGGCTCCTGTCTTTGCTGTAGCTGGGCTGAAAGTCCCCGACTCGGCACCAAAACATCGGTCCTGAGATCAGTCATGGGCTTGAACAAATGGAAAGATGCGAGCTGTAAAGCGACATGCTTCGTTCTAACAGCCTGCAATCGGGCGACTCTCTCCGACAAAGCAAATGTCTTGGGCGCATCCACTGCGTGGCGGCGGGGTTGGCTCTTGCTACTTGAAGCTGGCTCTTGGCTGACTCGGCTCAGCTTTGGTGGCCGTGGCATTAAAGTCTTCCGAACCCTCTTGGCTGTTCCTTTGGGCACACTAACCCTCTGGGCCCTCGAGTCGGGCGGGAGCCTCAGCTTCCACTTCAACATTCTAGTGGCAGGGTTTGCGCGGCAGGCACCATAGCAAACAACCTTGCACTGCGGTGCTGCGCTGTCCTTTGACCATCACCATGCGGTCAAAACACAGCGCCACTGAATGGCCTTATGAACACACGTGCTTGGGATTGTTGAGGAATTCCTCAAGCCAGACATGAAAAGTATAGAATCAGGTGGTTTTCCGTTGCCTAGGTAGTTCTATTCTACAGTCTACGGGGATCACTATGCATTGACTACGTTGTGTGACTACGTTGTTCGAAATATGTTAACTATCAGCGTTCTGTCCAAACATTTCTCCGACAACTAAGTAAACTGTATATGCACTTCAGTATGGGCTGATCTAAACGAAATGTTTTCCAACACTTTGAGCCAAAGAAATTGCGTTCGTTTGAGTCCTGCCTTTTCCGTTCGAGTCCTACCTTTTCCGTGAGAGTCCTGCCTTTTTCGTTAGAGTCCTTCCTTTTCCGTTAGAGTCCTGCCTTTTCCGTTAGAGTCCTACCTTTTCCGTGAGAGTCCTGCCTTTTCCGTTAGAGTCTTGCCTCTTTCGTTAGAGTCCGGCCTTTTTCGTTAGAGTCCTGCCTTTTTCGTTAGAGTCCTTCCTTTTCCGTTAGAGTCCTTCCTTTTCCGTTAGAATCCTGCCTTTTCCGTTTGAATCCTATCTTTTCCGTTAGGGTCCTTCCTTTTTCGTTCAAGTTCTGTCTTGGTCTGAGGCGCTGAGGCGCTTAGGCGCTTATGCGCTTAGAGGCTTGAAGACTTAGAGCTTTCGTTAGAGTCCTGCCTTTTTCGTTGAGTCCTTCCTTTTCCGCTAGAGTCCTTCCTTTTTCGTTAGAATCCTTTTCGTTCGCGTCCTTCCTTTTCCGTTAGAATCCTTCCTTTTTCGTTAAAGTCCTGCCTTTTCCGTTAGAGTCCTTCCTTTTTCGTTAGAGTCCTGCCTTTTCCGTTAGAGTCCTTCCTTTTTCGTTAAAGTCCTGCCTTTTCCGTTAGAGACCTGCCTTTTCCCTTAGAGTCCTTCCTTTTTCGTTAACATTCCTTTCTTTTCCGTTAGAATCTTTCCTTTTCCGTTAGAGTCCAGCCTTTTCCGTTAGAGTCCTTCCTTTTTCGTTCAAATTCTGTCTTGGTCTGAGGCGCTGAGGCGCTTAGGCGCTTATGCGCTTATGCGCTTAGAGGCTTAGGCGCTTAGGCGCTTAGAGGCTTAGAGGCTTTGGCGCTTTGGCGCTTATGCGCTTATGCGCTTAGAGGCTTAGGCGCTTAGGTGCTTAGAGGCTTAGAGGCTTAGGCGCTTAGGCGCTTAGGCGCTTATGCGCTTAGAGGCTTAGGCGCTTAGGCGCTTATGCGCTTAGAGGCTTAGAGGCTTATGCGCTTAGGCGCTTATGCGCTTAGAGACTTAGAGGCTTAGAGGCTTATGCGCTTATGCGCTTATGCGCTTAGAGGCTTATGCGCTTAGGCGCTTATGCGCTTAGAGGCTTAGGCGCGTAGGCGCTTAGGCGCTTAGAGGCTTAGAGGCTTAGGCGCTTAGAGGATTAGGCGCTTTTGCCCAAGCTCTTTGCGCTTAGAGGCTTAGGCGCTTAGAGGCTTAGGCGCTTTTGCTCAAGCTCTTTGCGCTTAGAGGCTTAGGCGCTTAGAGGCTTGCGTGGTTTCTCTGAACCCCTCCTCCTACTGCAATGTCTATACACATCTGCTCAGATCTGCCGCTCGTCAAGTAGAGCCTCTGGCTTGCGCGAGCCAACATCTTGCTCTTCTGAACTTGCTTTTCTGCGAGAAGAATCAGAAGCAAAGGCATTCAAAAGCTGCATGAGGAAAGCTATTGGGCCTCCAAAGGTTTGACAGGCCTTGCAAAAAGGCTATGTACTCATTCGGCAGCCTTGCTGGCAACCACACGACGCAGTCATACAAATTTCACGCGTGTCACGTAATGAATTCACCTTGTCTTCGCAGCTCCCCAGGGCCTCGCACCCCCGGGCCTTCGGCTCTTTCCTGCGCTGTTGTCTCAAACCACGTGCAAATCACAAATCCTATCGAAATTTGAAAAGGAAAAATGGACAATTTCTGGGGAAGTTGGTCCTCCTTTTTCGCCCGCTGCAAACCATCTTGGGCCTCCTTTTGGACAAGCAGCACCTGCTCCATGCAAAGCTGGCGCTTGCAAAGAATTGATTTTCAACCACGTCAGACATCAACTGTCCAACTCCTAAATGGCGTAGAAGCCCGCAAAGAGGCTCTCTCATGAAGTAGAAACACCGGATTAAAAAAGATAACCGTGCTTTGTTCAACGACCGCTATCCACAAGGTACTGGGGCAAAGGCCCACCAAGCATGCTTTTCGTTCTTTAGTTTCTTTTGCTTGCCCTCAGCGCCTGCCGTGCAGCTTGGATTATGAAGCGGGAACAGCACGGATCATCATGTGGCACTTCGCCAAGACTTGAAAGTATTGAACATTTCGGTTGCAGGCCTAAGTCCATGGGCCACCGCCAGACTCCTGTCAGTCAACAAAAGGTCAACAGAAAGACGCTTAAAGTCCACAAGGGCGTCAAGGATCGTCAGTCTCCTGCGTCCCCGAACTTGGCTGTCAATTTCCACATAGATACGTACCTGCTGAAGGTCTGGCAAAGTGTCCCCCACAACCAATTCTTCAGTGAAAACCGCGCTGTCGACCACAACAGAAATCGGTGTTCCCTTTGACACTTGACTCCAGGTGGGGACAAAAAGGTCATGGAGGGCATCATGCTTATCCCATTCAGTTCCATGGCACCAATGTAAACAAAACGCTCAAAGTTTGGCTGGCACGACCTCCACTGTGCTGGTAGGGATTTGAGCCCGGGCTGTTGGAAACCACCAACCAGATCATCATTTGCTATATACCCATTATATACCGCCAGTATATGCCCATATTGTATGCTAAATGGTTAAATCCAATCAAAATACGATGGTTTACCCAGTGTTCTACCTTGTCTTTTGCTTTCGAGTGTCGCGTCACTTGGCATCTTTGCGCTCTTTGGCACGTGCCACTCGCACCCGACCTCTCACTTGTGCAAGGCCACCTTCTGTAGATAAGCCACGCCTAAGAGAGGCTACCCTAGATTGCTCAGCGGCAATACAGAGGTCGTATGGGAAAACATCCTGGCGCTTAAAAGAAAAGGTGCGAACTTCCCAAGCCTCTAATTATTGTATTGTGATCTGCTCCAGTGGTACAATTTTCCGCAACTTCCAACAACCAAAGAAAGGGATCGTTCACCCAAAGCGTGACGCAGCGCTTCAACAAATCGAACGACCTGTCTGAGACTCCAACACCATGCATTCATCCTGCAAATCCTGGCGATTTTCAACATCTGGGGATCAAAAATTGACATCTGCAATGGTCGAAGCATGGTATGTATGATTTATGCCGAATTTATGCCCATCCCACCACTATGTGGAATTCATTGTAATCCGTGTATTAATCCTTCTTCATGGATTGATGACCATCCGCAATATTGGTATAGTCTAACTTTTGACCCTGGCACATCTGGAGACAGGGCTCATTCAAAAACTCCAAGCGATTCCAAGTCAGATTTCCACATGTTGCAATTGATACAACACGACTGCAATGTCTGGAAGGAATCCTAGAATCCATCAACCAAGATTGGATTCCCTGCCAAAATGTCATGGTTTTACGGGAAAAAAACTTGATCTACAGTTCATCCAAATTTATTGGGTTCAAATGGGTTTGTCTCAAAGATGGGGATTTGACCGTCCATTCTATTGCCATTCAAAACTGGCAAGATGATGCTCTATTTAAGCATTTGGCCAAACCCAACAGGAACTCCAGCTCCCCTCCTTCAGTGTCATGTTGCTTACAGGGATGAGACCGTCTTCCAAGACCTTGCTCACGCACATTTGCGACATGGCATAGTCATGTGGAGATGTTTCACACAGCCAGTCATGGTAAACATGGTAGATGAATCGTCAATCAATAGTAAATTCATTTAACCAATCCTTGAACTCGGGTGGAAGAATCTATCATTGGACTGGCTCTCTCCGGGATAATCCATAGGAAAATGCAAAGTTTCATGGATTTTAAACAACATGTTTTCCTGCAGATTGGCTCTTACCTGAAACATTCCAATGATCTAAGTGATATGAATTTACTCACCGTACTGAAGGCCATGGGATGATTCCCTCTACCGACCAAGCACCCAGGCAGTTGCATCCATAAAGTTCTGGAAGATCGGAGACTTGGGTGGCCCGGATTGGGCCTCAACCACAGAACTGGATCGGACTGAGTCACTGAGGCTTTTTGATGATGGGCTGGCGGTTGAACCAACCCATTTGATAAAAAAATGGAAAATTGAAGCATTGCGAAGTACCCTTGAAAATGGATGATTTGTTGATGGTCTCAAACGCTTGAAAATACACAACTGGATTGGGATCATTTTCACGTTTTCCCATTCTTAGTTGGATGGAAATTTGAACATGTTTGAAACCAGCAGCCAGATCCATGTTGGTCAATGTCAGCCCATCTAAGCATTCCTCGCTGTCAAACTCCTGACCGATGGATGTCCATCCCATGCTTCCTGAATCTGAAACCCATCTGGGTGTCAGTTGGTTGGCTTCGGGCCATGTTTTAGTTCGCATTGGCTCAAAATTTCCCCCAAATCTGGATCGTTTCATACCAAAAAATGTTGGTTGCTGCGGCACCCCTCCCATCCTGCACCAGAGCCTCGCCTCCACCGTCCCCATAGAGTCAGGCGTTTCACCCAACGTCTTTTGCATGCGCATCAGCAACTGTCGCAGGTCCTTCCAGGCAAGAGACATAGCAAGGCTTCCATGATTTTCCCAGCTCCTGTGAATGCTGAGATCTGTGGATAGATTGCCACACACAGGGTGCGCCGGAGGAAAACTCCGCAAAAAATCGCTGTCGGTTCGGCTGTTGATTCGGCTGATGGCTGATCTTCTGTCGATTTTGGAGCATTTTGGCCGGACCCATTAGCTGAATCATTTTGATTGATCACCTTTCACTTTGGTCTGGTTGAATCCCCACATCTTGCAGTCCTTGTTCTGCGACTTCCACTCCTTCTGCTTGGCCTCGGCATGCGTCAACCCAAGTTTTGGGATGCAAAAGGAGCGACAACTTGACATGAGCTCGCAACAAATTCATGGTTCAATTCTGAAGATGACACAAATCCCTGGTTCTCCAATTCAGACTCATACCCACATGACCGCCGAAACACCGCAAAATCTCCGAAAGCTACCTGAAGACACCTGAAAACACCCAGACGCCAAACCCGCCTTAAACTTTGCATTGGCCGCATCGCGTTCGTCCTGCCATTGGTTTTTTGACACGAGATCTTTTGAAGAGTGGCCGCGGGGTCCGCGGGGTCTGCAATTTCAAGGCGCCTCCAAATCCTCGCTGTAGCGAGTCAGCAACTCCAACTGTTTGCCTCAAGGTGACGCTGAATCTGAGATCCGTCAGCATGGCCCGCTTTTGGGGAAAAATTGGTTTATTCTTTGTGTATTATATATCTAATATCATCTAATATCATCTAATATCATCGAATATCATCTAATATCATCGAATATCATCTAATATCATCTAATATCATCTAATATCATCTAATATCATCTAATATCATCTAATATCTATATATATATATATATTCGTATACACTGACTCTATATAATATGTGATCCCCCTTTTACAGCGATGTGTTGAGAGACAACTTCTGAAGCATGGCATGCCCACTGCGACCATAGGTCTCGGGCGAGCTTTTTCCAGCTGCTGCTCCAAGAGTTTCTTCTCCTCTGCTGGAGATGGCTGGACGCAGCATGGATCAGGTGTTTTACCCGTTTTACCTGTAGAATTGCATACGTAAACTCTTCATGACGGTTTTACTTGTAGAATTAGTTTGGAGTTTGGCCCGTCAAACAACTTATGGAACCTTTAGCGCCGCATAGCCTCAGTGTTCCAGGTCTGGAACAGCTTGGCTTTTTCACTTGCCATTGAGAAAGCAACGGAGAGGTCCCAGCTGTGCTGTTTTCCGGCAACATGGTTAAAAGCATCAATGTACTTCAAAGCATGCGCCTTGCCTGCAAGTGAAACACTGAGACGAGCTGACGAGCTATGTGTACGTCTAAATATGAAGCATTGATTGTACATATATACATATATATATATCATATGTATATTATACATATATATATATATATTTATATATAGGTTTTTAATGATTAGATGCGTATTTGGTATAATTATATGCTTACACATGTATAATATGTAGGTATAGTTATGAATAGATGTGTATGCATATATATATATATATATGTGTACATACATACATACATATATATGTATATATGTATATATGTATATATGTATATATGTATATATGTGTGTGTGTGTGTCTCCTTGTCTGCAGAGATATAGATGCATGAATGAATGCATATGATTGTATATGTACAGTGCAATTACTGGAGATGCTTTCAGAACAGCACAGCTTGGGGCCGAAAAACATTGAACACATCACCCCTTGCTTTGGGGGATCTGGATCCCACTTTGGAGACCCTGGAAATTGCTCCATTTCTGTGGCAAACCAAGAAAAGACCCTGGGATCATATAGATGGTTTAGTATGGTTTAGTATAGTTTAGTATGGTTTAGTACCATTCATCACTAATGGTCACCCAAAATCACAATTTCTCAATCAACCATTCCACATGAAGAAACACTGCATCTCTGACTTCACAACCTGCTCTCCAGGCTTTTTCTCGGGTACCAGCCTTTGGGTCGTCAGAATTAGTCAGAGAATTCCTCCATTCTTCACCGAGGTTAAGAACTTCAAGATGCCGTCGAAAAGGCGGTTGCACACACTGTACTGGGCCTGAAAAACCAGGCAGTAGGACATCGTAGGACCGTAGGGGGAGCAGACCCAGTAGACCCCTGCTGAAATGGAAAAATGGAAGGAACATGATGGAGAACAATGGAAGGAACTACAGAGATATCAACTCGGTGGACCTAGAATGATTTAGATGCTATGAAACGAACTCGTGAGTTTCAAGGTTTCGGAAACACCCATTTGCACCCACTGCGGCAATTTCCTTGACAAAATGACCGTAAAAGTGTCCAAATGCGACACGGTCAAGTACACAGAATCCTACCGAAACACATCTAGCCACTGTCGGCACGGGTTAAAATTGGGCACAACCTCATCAGGAATGGCTGGTTCCTGCAAATGCTCAAAACGTGTGGGTTCCATCGCCACATATATTTTGATCCGTTCCATACCCACATGGCTGTGGATCAAACCTTGCTACCCTAGTTTTCACATCAAATTGGCCGGTGGTTGTGGATATTGATCTCCCAAAAAGTAAAGAAAAGACAAAAGTCATTCTTGACCCATCCCAATGTGAAATTTGATACCTTCCAGCTTGGATCAACCATAAACATCCCCCATTGAACAGCCATGACTTTGCCTTGATCCACCAGGTTTTTCGGGTGTTTCAAACACTTTGCGCTGGTGAAATCCTCCAGAAAAATGGTGGATGGGATCCAGTCCCCCCGCCTGATGGATCACTTTCCAGGCCACCCTCCGACGTGGAGCATCCGAGAAGATCAGCAATAGTTCAGCAGGCCCCTCCTGTGGATCTTGCGGCAGCTCGAAGTTTGGTAGGGATGAACTTTGAGACTTTGAGTATCATTCCAATTCCAACTTATCTATCTCTATCTATCCATCCATTCATCTACCCACCTATCTATTCATTCATCCATTTGTGCACCGGTCAATTGGAAATGTCACCCCCTAGAAGAGGACCCCTTTCCGGTCGTCCCTTCCCATGAGCTCATTTTTGGGGGATCCCCACAAACGATCCAAGAGCAAATTTAAGAATTAACTAATCACCCAAGTCGGGTGATGAGAATCCAGTTTTTGCATCAAACTTGACAATGCATCCACATTTGGGTAGCATCTCAGGAATCATCTTGGATGGGCAAAAGTATGGATGTGTCCGAAATTAGGGATACCCCGTGCAACTATAGAGATCCGACCCATAGCACTGGATTTGTGATCCATTTTTGGACATTCAGAAATTCACTCTCAGCATGCAACCAGTCCGACTCCAACCCCAATGTAAGTATGGGTGAGCATTGGACAACCCCAAAATCAAAATGGGCTGCTTCACAGGAAAATGAACAAATGTCACAACATATCTGTCTATTTTCCAGGGACTCAACAGTTTCACCCAAAAACTACCTTGAAATTTTGCCCCAAGGCCCTTCCGACCTTGGCCATGGCTGCAGGCGGACTCTCGGTCAGAGTCTGCCGCATGGGGTGGCCGTGAAACCAGCTGGCCTCAAAGTCATTTCCTTGATAGCTCCTGGCAGGGAGCTGCCAGAAACAGCCAAAACCTCGGAAAACCTCGGTGTTTTCCATGAATTCATATGAATTCAGTTGGAAATTTAGGGTGCTTCTTTTAAAGAAAGAATATGGGGGACCAACAAGACTGGTGATCTTCATGGAGGATCCCGCGCCAGGTTGACGAATGGGATCCTGAGTCTTGTGGCTGATATTTTGCCCAAATGAAGCGATGAGAACTCTTCATCAACAACAAGATTTCGGGATATTATGGTTCAAAATCCAGAAGTGCCCTACGAATTGACAAATGATGACAAACGTCACTTCTCACAAAGCTGGTTTTTTGATCTGGATCTTGATCTCTCATCTTCAAAATCAGGCCAGCAAGGCGGATATCCAGGCGACGTTCGGGGCGGCTGGCCTGGTCCGGGGGTCTACAGCCCAGATCTGGTCGAAATTTGGAGATCAATAATTTGGAGCCAAGCCGGCTTCAACTAATTGAGCAATTATGTGACAACCCACGTGTATCCATTTTAAGTTGGCGGGGTATTCGTCCGTGCACCGCTCTGCTATGATCTTCAACTACCTAAATTTCCAACTCTGAAGTTTCTCCTTGACACTTCTCTAGGGACACAGGTCGACACAAAGATAGATATCACCTACTTATGTTTGCAGTGGTTCTATTCAGGGATCCTTCCAAACATCGCATCGAGCCTTTCAGGAACTGCGAGTTGGGTGAGAAGACCTTCAAACCCATCCCGGAATGTGCTTGTCACGGAAAGTAACCATCTCAAAGAGGTAAATGGGTTCAAAAACTGCAGATTCGGACGTCGAAACCGCGAGTCAAAAACGAAAGCACAAAAGGAAAAATCAAGAAACCTTCCAACCAGCCAGGCACCACCTGTGTCAACCTCAACCGCGGACAAGGAGAACAAATTTCGAAAAAAGGACCTCTCAGCACCCAGCTTAAAGCTAAGACAGCCCTTTTCCCAGCCTCGATTCGCAAATAATGTTCCTCGTTCTCCGGGCCGGGTGCCGAATTTTCATCACCTGCGCAGGTTCAGTGGGTGGTATGATATGGGAGAAATCATAGGAATTGATAGGCTTGGTCTCAAATGAATGCACTATGCTATGCCCAAATGTAAACCATCTGCAAACTTATCGGAAACGGGTAAGACAACCCCCATCCCCAGGTGGAGGTGTAATTATGATGAGTGTCGGACTTGGTGGTAAGTCCCCAAGTCACCAAGGCGAAACGGCATGAAGTTCTTGAGCGAAGAGGTGGTTTTCTTGCCGGTGTTTGAAGGTCAGCCAAACTGAATCTCGGAAAAAATCTCCCAGGATCTCCTGAGAATGTATCCATTTCTGTCGTTTCTGTTGTTTTTTGTGCTAAAAAGAGGACTGGAGCCACCTTCTTTCAGCTTGATGAGCCGCAGCGGTTCGGAGATGACCACCTCGCCATAGAAGGCCTCATGGAGGATGAAGGATCCGTGCAAACAGATAACTTTCATATACCATATGTATACCATGTATGTGTATATATATGTATACCATGTAGAATGTTTATATACTTTGTACTACACACCATTTGGGAAAATCGTCGTCAGACAGGGGATGATCATTCCTTTCACCTTTTTGATCGAAAGAAACAAGGAAAAATGATGTGGCATAAGTGCCATATTCAATTGTATTGGGAACCACCAGCTGATGGTGGGGGATGTAACCTGGTACTTTCAAGATATAGCTGCCAGTTATGGACCATCTGCCAAAATGAAGATTGAATAATGCATAGCTGTTGATCCCCATGTGGATTTGATCGGCCATCCCAATTTGGGGATAACCCAGTGCGGATCCCGCATTCAAGAGGACAAAGCCATGTCCAGACTTGGCACCATCGATGTCGAGGACCCCTCATATACAACTAACATCCATTACCATCATTTACTTGCTGGTGAAGGATGTGAAAGTGAGCCCTCTGTCAAGTAAGAACTCTGGACATTTCAGGGCTGGAAACTAGTTTTGGATGGTATTGAGTTGTAACCTTGGCCCTCATTGAGTTACCAGTTGCGACTATAACTTCTAACTGAACCAGTTACCACTCGGCCTGTAAACCCAGGAAAAACAAAAACATGTCTCCAGGAATCAATCTATTGGGGGCTTAAACATTGAATCCTTCGCGGGCAGGCCAGACTGTTCTACTGTTCAGCCTTGTGGTTTGGTCCCAACCCCTCCAAAAAACCTTGGAGATTCCTCTTCAAAAAGTGATCAAAAATCATCGAAAACCTTGATTTTAACGCACCCATCCCCATCGGCCTTCTGCTCCTCAGGCCGCACCAGGACCAGTGTGTTGTTGGTGGGGATCAAGTAAAGATCCTCCTGTACAGCTGGAAAGGGTCACTTAAAATGCGTTCCGATACCCCATGCAATATTCAATACTGATAACCTTGTTTAGGATTGGATGAATAAATTTCTTCGGGGGTTGGTGGGGGGGGGGGACTTTCAGATCTTTCAAATGGCTGGGATTGAACAAGGCAACGGTCAAACTAAATCACTGGGGTCAACAAAAGGGAAGATAAGGAAACTCAACCATTTTTGGAATCTTTAGCGGGTGCCTTCCTAGCGCACAAAACCCCAACCCCCTGGCTTAAAGCCACGCTTACTACGCCAAGGGCCGTTGCTCTCTCAACTGGTGCAACCCACTGAGGCCCACAAACCGAAGGTGAAAGCATCTTGCTGCATCTGGTGAATCCAACAAATTCCAAATCTGTATGAGTGACAAGGTCCCAATTATTCACTCTTGGCTTTTGCCATATGCAACCTTTGCCAAATGTAAGGCCATATGACCTACTTTATCTCAGGATGGGTCTTCATAGGATTCCCTGTCAAACTGTCAAAGAGCCCCATTTTGCTGTCCTCGTTGATCAAGGCTTTGCTTGATACAGCTGCAGCACGACAACGTACTCTGTTTTGCTTCCCAAGATAGACCACACTGCCAGGAGAATACCGGGCATTCTCGTCGCTCTCTGCCTGACAAAATGTTAACAACTAGAAATTCGAAGAACTATGCAGATAGAAGCAGATTGGAATTTGTGCGATTTGGAGTTGAACAATTGAGCGTTGCAAACCTGGGAATTTCTAGATTTCATATGAAACCCCCTACAATGATCAACACTTCGAATGCAAGATACTGTATTTACGACCTTCGCAGCTTCAGAAAACGCCTATTGCTCGGAATTGGGGCAGTTGCTTCCGCGCATTTCCCAATCATTTTCTGGTCGACATTCTGGGAATTCAGAAAGGAGGTGCACCTCGTCTTTGCCCGGCATGTCGTTGACTTTCCCTTTCCTGTGCTTTTTTGGCAGTCTCAAAAGGGTGACCCCAATCCGGAAATCCTTCCAAAGTGTTTCCACGCGTATGATTATATATATATATTATATATATATATATTATTATATATATATATATACATACATATATTATGTATATATTTGCACCAGCCCCTGCAATGCATGAGATACACCCTCCTGTGGCAGTGGCTGTGGTGGCAAGGGGTGGTAGTTACGTAAATTAGTAGTTAACAAATATTACGCATATTTAGTATTGGGAGTTGTAATACAGGTTGTATATAATAGGTATACTGGTATACAGGCATGCATTGGGTCTTTGGTAAGGAATGTAGTAGGTTGATGCATGAATTGCAATGATTTTTGGCTGTTAAACATTCCCAAATGACTATGGATGCTTGAATTCGCAATGATTGATGGTTGTAACTAATTATTCCCATCTAATTTGTTGATGCGTTGCCTTATTCTTCCCGAGAATTATTCCCGACTATGAATGTGTTTAGATTCCCAATTAAATATCGATGCTTGAAATCTGGATGTCTCCGCAATTATATTTCCAGTTGTACGCCTATCATCCCAGTTTTTTCCGGTTGTTCCAACTATATTTCCATTCAGGATGAAAGTTGCCAGCTCCTGGGCGCCAAGTTTCAGTAGCCGCACCACCGCCAGCAGCACTCGAAACGAGCGCGCGCGACCCGACAATGGCTCTGACTCACCTGCCCAGAGTCTCAGTAAATCAGCTGGAATATTTGTTGCCTTGAAGTGGTTGAAAAATTATTTCATGTCTGGTTAAAATGCGGGTAGAGTATTATGGTTGCGAAAGTTAAAGTTTTATGAAACCGGTGGTTCAAATTTGGATGCTGGTTTTGAATGGATCAAACCCATATCCCATTCATTGAAAGTTGAACATCAGGCCCAAATCAGTTGTTCCTTCAGTCTTCCCATCCCCAAACAGCGTGTCCAAACCGAGGGGTTCTTACGGTAGGGGTAAAGCCCGGGTTCGTTCAGGGCATGCGTTCTGGCCCCCGGGTTTCGTCTGCGCCGGTTCGCACAAAAAATGTGCCCTGTTGGGAGATGTCGAGGTGCATTTCGACTGCGCAGCTCGCACAAAGTGTGGGTCGCGGCTTTGTCCCTTCCAGAGGTCTACACTTTTACCAGCATGCCATGCTGGTTTTTTGAGTTCTGTCCATTTTTCCTGGCAGGCGTGGGTCGCCCAGGCATTTTGAACTCTTGAGCGTCGTTTTGCGTGACAAGAGCACGACATCGAATCCGCATGGCAGGTGTGGTGCTTTCTGCGCACTAAAACTTTAGCAGACGTGGGTCGACATTAGAGGTGGTTTCGGAGGTCATTTCGGAGGTCATTTTGGTGGCACGGTGCAACATTGGGTGAACTTGGGCGATGTTTTGAAAGGCTCAAAAATCTCGTTTTGTGAAATTGTCGTCAGGGGCAGTACCTTGTATACAGACCTCAATAGGAAAAAAAAAACTAGGCAAAACATCCTTTTGCAGGCTTTCAATGCTCATGTTTAAGGTGCGTGCAAGATTTGGTGAAATTCTAAGATGTGCTGGCCTAACCCTCTCGCCACTTTGTGCGTTTCCGATCCCTCTCGTTGTGGTGCTGTGCTTATGTGGACATGCTTTGCGCAACCCTTTCGTCCCTTTGTGCGTGTCAGATGGCTCTCTTTTTGTGGCCCCTTGCTTATTTGAGCTGATTCTCAGAGATTGTTCTCTGCAAGGTCCTTCTATGACGATCTTGCGGGACTTTCATAATGCACTCTCAGAGGTCATGATATGACGATTTTGACCAAGATCTTGCAGAGGCCCTTGTGAGAAGATCTTGTGAAGACCCTAGTGAAATGCTCTAAGAGGTCTTTGCATGAAGATCTTGAAAATGCCCGGTATTATACTAGAGGTGCTTGTATGATAGCTCTTCTTGGATACTCTTAGGAGGTTCTTGTGTGAAAATCTTGCAAGATCCTCTCCAGAAGGTCCTTCAATGATCTTGTGAGGTTCTCTTAGGGGTCTTGACATGAAGATCTTGATCAAGATCTTGCAGAGATCCTTGTGAGAGGATCTTGTGAAGATCCTTTATATAAAGGACTGTCTTTGACGATCTTGTGAGATTCTCTTGCAGGTGCTGGTATGAGGTCCTGGTTAGGAGACATAGTGTTGCTTCTTGTGACAAAAACAAGGTCCTGCTGCTGCAGCTCTGCTGGAGCTCTGATAACGTTTAACCTGATCTGTTACTGTTCCGTACCTACTGTAGCTTGTATCTCTTACATTTATTTCCTACCCCCCGACACTGTTTGGTGTCTCTTGCCGGGGTGATGTTTTTGGTGGCTTTATGTTTTAATAGGGTGTAAATCTTGGACAAATGGATTGTTTTGTGTGAAAGCCCCTGATACCCTGCTTTTACCATCCCAAAAATCTCTCTGGAAAGGTCTTGGACCCAATTTGGAGGCTGGTCTTGATCATCTTGCAAGTTCCAGGCGGGAGCGATGTATTAAATTGAGTCAGCTAGAAACAATCACATTCATATACAGTATATACAATATATGTATATATAGATATTACTGTATAGACTGCAGTACAAGCGAACCAAACGCCACTTGACCTTGGCAACAAATCATAATGTCTCCTGAGTTGCAAGTCCCACGTTGTTTCCAGCTTGCTACATTGCGTATGTAGTGCCATGGCTGTTACAAGCACCAGAGCCGGACTGCTTTTCTCATGGTTCACATGAGCGTTTTCCCATTGCCATGACCTGCTTCTGCCGGAGTCGCCATCCATTGCTCCTGAAAGTCCTGCTTGATGGCAAGGTCAAGGGGCAACAAATTTGGCAACCATTGGCAATTACCCCAGAAAAATGATGATTCTTGGGTCCTCAAACCCACAAAAAATGAGACCGATTCACATACCATCTCTATCCTTCAGATAAGCATCTCCACAAAATTGTCTGGATCATCAGTGTGTGTGTGACTGGAAACGAATCTCTGTGGAATAGAACTCTGCATCCAACTTGGTATGACTCAAGATTGGATCATCGTCGGGACTTTCTGTCTCGTCGCTCGTATTTGCAACCTATTCAATCAAAAGCATCAGTCAACATCTCTGACTCATCTATTTTCTGTCGCAAATCCCTAGTTGCCATGGTCCATGGTCAAAACATTGCTTATTTTCGCAAAGGGAATAATGATTCCTATTGGATAACCATGGATGACAATACCATGACAATACCCCACCAGGTTCGTCCTGGAGCCAGGCTTCTTGTCCCGAAAGGCCTCCCTGCTGGCTCTGCAGCGCGGCCTCGTGGATCAATTCTGTGGCCAAAGGCTTTAGGAGCCGCTCCCTCGGTGGAAAATGCAGAAAAACTGCAAGGAGTCGCCAAAAGTGGGGAGTTTGGGGAGTTTGGGGAGTTTGGGGAGTTCGCAGAGTGTTTGGCCATTTTTTGTGATTTCACCGACTTTCACCTGCAAGAATTTGCTTTTTTTAGTCACAAATACATCGAAAATGGGAACATTGAAGTCAGAAAGTCTGACTGTTCTCAGGAGCCGGAACAAAGGAGTATTTTCTCGTGGATATAAAATGTTGAATCGATTTTCTGACTGGTTCATGAAGGGTGGAAACATGGATGACGCTGTTGAAGTTTCAGAGATGGTCAGAATCCACCCATCTGCGCCTCTCTTTTTGGTGATGTGCTGATCGCGAGCACTTGGAGTCTGGATAAACATAACAAGACACAGAAAATACCTGGGTTTGTCCCAAAATGGGTACCCCATGGTACCCCAAAATCCAGTGATCATCGCCATCTTATGGGTATTCTCCATTTTGAGACACACCCACTTGTGAAAATGGAAGCATCTGGAAGCCAAGTCTTTCACAACCACTCTGATTCCTTGTCTAGTTGGGCACTATCCAGGTTGTCAGCCACATGCGGTATGTGGTATGCCATATGCACATTCTTGGCCTCTAGCAGAAGGTTCATTAAAAACACAATCGGAGAAGCTGGAGGATGATTGATTTTCATCCGCTACTACGAGCGCTGAGAATTTTTTGCGTCTGAGAAAAGAGACCCACAATCTGAAAACGGAATGAGAAAGATTGATGAGATCTGGTGCAACTGCACAAACAAACCGTTTGCAGGAAGGCGCACACACATACGAATAAGAAGTAAAACATTGATAACAATAATAACAGTAGTAGTTATGATAATAGCAACATTACAACAATATTGTGGGTTTCCTTGCTGAAGATGCCTGAAGTGCAATGATCAGCTCTCAAGCTATCATTTGCACTTGATTTCACTTGCACACACAGAAAACGATATACATATTGCATTTGTCGTACCGCGTTTTTTCAGGATGCCTATTTCGACACTATGCAAGATCACCAAAAGCAAATGTGTGCAAAACCAGCTTAGGCACTGCCACTCAGCACCTGGGGGGTTGCGAAAATCGTGGACCCACCCAAATGGCAAGCCACAGCCAGCACAACAACCTCCAAACACACCAAATATGTTGTGGGCAGTGGGAGCTTGGCAACGAGGCTTCGCTCGTTGCTTCCCAATTCCGTTGGACTCATGGCTGTCTATGCGTGGAATGGATGGGACTCCATGTTGTCTTCCAAGCAGCGCTGAGAACTTTGGAGGTGACATCTCCAAGGTGCCAACAAGAAGCTCAGAAACGTTTTCAAGTAATTCGCTTACTGGGGCCAAGGCTAGTTATTGCCAAGGCCTTTCATTAGCCAGGTTCCTCTCTCCTCTGCAAACTCAACCGTGAAGACCTCAATCCTGGTTAAAGTTATGCAGTCCAGATCTTGACTCAGAGTATCATTTTTAGAATATGTCAGAATCATTTAAATAGACATATTTCAACAACTTCAAACCTCTGTCTTTTGTTAAGAGACGGCTGAGCCGCTGAGCTTGAAATCAAAGTCTCCTGAGCAAATCGAGAGGGGGCCCGAATCCAACTCCCGACGGGTTCAAGTCATACCATGAGTGTCCACACCGGCAACAGACAATGAAGGGGATTTGGTTGATTGAACGGTGATTATATAGAAATTGTTTATTGCTGTTTTGACATCTCATTGTTCAACTGCACAGAATTAGTAGTGTGAGCTTGCCTATTTTTTTTCTTTCAGCGGACTTCCGCATGGTATCTGGAGTGACCTTACATGATTTTGGAACTCCCGCAGCAACCAATCAATAGTATCTTGGCGGTCTGCGCAAGACTTCGACGGATCGGTGAATGAGCCACACTCACCACGGGCCAAAAAAGTTGTTACAAGCTTCTTGCCTTACAACAGGCCTCCTTCTGTCAAATGAGCAAGCCAAAGCAAGCGACCAGCGAGGGGACACATTGTGAGTTTCTGGGTGGTGCTTTGCCAGTGAAAACATCTCTTTTCTCCTGGAAGCCTGTACCCTGTGCAAGACCCCACTTTGTCACTAGCCCACATGACCGAAGCCCTTCGCATTCTGACAGGAGAAGACAGAGAAGCCGGTGCTAGCAGCCGCTTTGGGCTGTGCCGAATCAAAGGATGGACCAGTTTGAATCCAAGGTCAGTAACAGCCTACTGACTGGCACCATGCGTCTGGAGAGATGTGGCTATAGATTTAGGATCAGCATAGGATCCGCCCATCCACTCTTGAGGGAGAATTTTGTGCCATGTGTTTCGCCTCCAATCACCTGTGAAGTTGGCCCCTCCTTGTGAACTACACAGCACAAATTGTACAGTACTACATGTCCGTAACTTCTGGCCGATTTTTGTAGCAAGACTGTTCGATGAAAAGGAAATTCAGCAATTCTAGGAAGCCGGCTTTGCTCACCCAAAAAAAATCTCTAAATCATTCTTGAATCAGTACCAAAAAAAGGCTGAAGCTCCAGATTGTTCCAAGTGTTTCCGATTTTTCCTATGTATCTCCAGTCCATCTTGGCACACCCAAGAATTCAGCTGAACCAAATGGAGCTGAGTGAACAGTGAACAGTGTCTGTCTCCACAGGGCAGCAAGCACCCGGGAACTCAGTGTTAAGTACTGGGATCTCGAGGAGAATGCAGAGTGTCTCCTACTCAGATAAAAAAAAATCTTCGGAATTTGAATACTAAGACCATATGTATTTATATATATATATATACCCGTATAGTTCATATCATCAAAGCATTGCAAAGTTCTGAAAACAAAACAAACTGACGCCTCCAATAACTGCGTCTCGAATGGTTTCCACAGGAACCGTCTGCTTTCCTCGACCGCAAAAACTGTTCACTTGAGCAGTGCTAAACTTGCCGCGACAGTGGTCCGTATGGATCATCTTGCAGCTATATTCGCCACTGCTCCTGCTTCAAATATATGCCGCGTCTCGCCAATTGACGAGCCCGCCACGCAGAAGTTAATCTGACTTAGGCCGCCATAGCAAGGTGAAAGGCGCCAACTTGAAATCCAATGCTTCCAGCAACTGCTGTGGTGAAGTACAGGAACTTCTGCACCAAACCAATCGTTACGCAGGTGTCCCACACGAAGAAGCCACATTCACCTCACCATGAAAACAAGGCCTCCACAACAAGTCATAACAAGTTGAGTGTGGTGAAATTCTCATGTTTCATTTGGCTCCTGAAACAACTGTTCCAGGTCAGTTTGAGTTGTATTTTAGGATTCAAGGCAAACAATCCTAACTCCCAGCAATAAACCCCTAAACCAATTTGCGTACTTCTTGAAAATCTCCCTCTCCCAGCTAGAAAGGCAAACCAGCACAAACGACTGTTTCACACAAGTGGGAGTTTGTGTCTCAAGGTCTCTAGATCTCTACATCTCAACAATAAGGAAAAAAAGGAAAAAATAGCTCGGTCCCTAGAGTTACAAGTCTCCATCCTTGGATGCCTATCCATGTTTGCAGCTTCAAAATCTCAAGACCAAATCATGCATTTGTCCAAAACAGGATTCCCAAATTCCAGTGGTTCCATCTTTATGGAATACCCTCCCCATTTCTGTACAAATCCATATCCCGAAGCCAAAACTGAGACTCCCTCGACCTCCCTGTACATCAGTTCCGCTACGCTACACTGTGGAACTGGACTTGGGGACCCCAGTCACTCGAACCTCAAAAGACACCTAGGGGGTGACCAAAACCCTCACCCATTATGATTGTCGCAGTCTTCAAGTTCCCAAAGTCGTCCTAATCTTGCAGCTGGCTAAAGTCTATTTATGGGAAAGAGCCATGAAACTACGCATACTGTTTAGCTATTAACCCATTCTCTGTCAACTTCTTGTGATTGATATCTACTAGTGAATCTGGCTGGACCTTAACTTGCAGTGCCGTGGGGTGGTTCTTTTACTTTCACCTGAAAGAATGGCTTTGTCTGGAAGTCGGGCTACCACATTCCATCTGCCGGTGAATCAAAACTTGTCCCCATATAAAGATGACCAATCCATAACTCATCAGGATTTTAAATGGCATCCCGTGCCCACTGGGGCTACACACAAAAGATTGGACTTCCTGCTCTGATCATTTCTTTGTCAATCATTGGTTTGGCTGAAAGGAAATTTGCAGGAAACCATAGTTTTACTATGTTTTACTCACCAAATATGGTGTGGTCCTGTAAATCCTCCCTTTAAGCAATTTGACCAATTCGCTCTAGGAATTAATCAGTTTCTACACTGACATGTCATCACCATGTCAAGCCTGGGAAATCAAATGTTTGTCGGTTTTCCCACGAAATGGCCCCCAGAATACTTCGCTACTCGGGCTTCGACATGACCCATGGCCAGGTTGCTCAGGGATAAGAACATAGCCAAGTCCATGTACTCAGCATCCTCACCCGGGCACATGCAGCGGCATGCGGGCACGGCTGAAAATGGGGGGCAATTCCTTCACATGATCTCTATGGAAATTCTGGACTTTCAGCGTGAGAAATCTCTTTTTTGGATATCGGATAGCAGAGTAGCTGTTTGATGCTCCAAAAAACAAAAGCTTTTGGTGATCCCCATGTATTTTGAATCTATTGCTTACAGG
Organism: Symbiodinium sp. clade C Y103; assembly: GCA_003297045.1. Classification (NCBI taxonomy): domain Eukaryota; class Dinophyceae; order Suessiales; family Symbiodiniaceae; genus Cladocopium; species Cladocopium sp. clade C. The sequence continues at coordinate 10,832 of BGPT01000173.1, read as the reverse complement.
CGGATGACTCCAATTACTGGATTTGCTGATTGTAATTGTCTATCCTTTGTTGGGGCGAGTGGCTATGGCATCAAAACCGTACGGTACCCACACCCCTGGTCCAACAGGTTTTGGCCCATCCCAAGGCACAAATACGATATGTTACAGTACTGCTACAGTATGCTCCTCCTATTGGGAAAAAAATACATCTTGGCCACCCTGACATATTTACATCCTATGCCATCCTAGAATCATCCTACTCCGTTCCTATAACGAAACCATCATAGTGATGGGCTCCTCGTCTTCGTCGTCCACCTCGCACAACATCACCAGGGACGGCAAGCGGTTGCAGGCCGTGGTTGTGGTTGCAGCTGTCCACAACACACCTCGCAAGGCAGCCGTATGTTCTGAGTAAAGCAATGCAGAAGCCTCAGTTTCCACACGCCTTTTTTTAACCAGCTTTTTGGACTTAGAGAGTCTGTGAAATGGAATCAAAGAGCAAATCGAATGTTACGACCTGGCAAACCAAGTGGAAGTGCTTGAAAATTGGGTATACGGTATACCCTATATACCCACCAAATGGTCATTTTCATGGCCATCCTGATAGGGAATGTGATGACAAACAGAGGGATTTGGGGTCCCAGATCCTGATGTCATTGGCCCATGGCCCGTGCTTCAATGGTGAGTATCTACCTGTTGGTAGCACATAAACAATGTTCAAAATACACGGGTTGCTTAGGGTTCTCATAGTGGGTTATGATAATCCCCAATAAGTTTATTGATAAACCCGACAGTAGAACCTGCTATGAGAACTAGTCACCATGGATTTTGGTCACTGCCCACCTGGCAAAATAAAGGCGAAAGAGACCGACGCCAGCATTTCCACATTCCACCTGCCCAATGCAAGGTGATTTCCCTCACCCAATATCTCCACCAGACATGCGTTTTTCGTGGATCAGACAATGACCGAGTAACCAATGGTAGTAAAAACCATCCAGAACTCCCAAAGGTTTTTGGCACTACAGCGACGGTACGATGCTACAGCAAGTGTTATCTCAAGCACGAATACCAACATAGGTTTGTCATTTTTCTTTACATTAGAGAGATTCTAACTGAAGCTACCAGCCGCTGCCGTGAAATCCTTGAATCTCCCTATTCATAGAATTTCATAGGCAAATCGGTGGCACCTGCGACTCATGTCAAACAAGGCCGATAGGATGAGTAGCACGATGGTGGCTGCCAACGCGGAGAAGCAGCGTTCGAAGGCGCGGGAGGTTTTCCGAAAGAGTCCACTGACACGTTTCCATTCCTCGATGCAGGGGGCATGCCGGAAAGGATCGCAACCAGGGCCATGCTGTAGCATCGGGATGAATCATGACAAAAAAATGTTGTATTCATAGGGATTCAAATGATGAACCTCATGCGTCCGATGTTCTCCAGAGAACTGGTCATCACACAACGCTTCTCTCTATCTTCCTTCGATTCCTTCACTTCAATCTTCACAATTTTGCAGCTGAGGCTCTTTTTTGGATTGGATGCAACTCTCATCACCTCTTAACAAAGAGGCGCTCCAGCTGTTGACAATCAGCAGCATGGCATGGGAGGTGCGGAACTGCCAGAAACTGCTCACGACCAGCACGCCAGTGGCCAGGGAGTACATTGCTATGAAATCCATAGTCGCCAGCATCGAGGTCTCCTGACGCCGCTGATGGCTGCCTTGTCCTATGGTTTTCTACATCAAAATGTCCGGGGGGGGGCCGAGTCATATAATGTCGTGAGGATCATCATCCCGAAAATGTCCTTGGTCCAGAAACAGAAAATCAAGCCGCCCCGCGCCTCAGTCCAAGCATTGAAGGCTAAGCGCCCAAAACGTCCTCCTAACATCAGTAGCCACACAACCAAGGCCCACAAGGCCTTGGAACCGGCCGGGAACAGCTGGGCCATGGGAACAATCTACTGCACCAATGGTAAAACATAAATGATAGATGGATGATAGATAGATTATCATACTGTGGATGATAGTTTTTTGTATAATATTTGTTTTTTGCCTGCCGTCCTTGCTGCGAGATGGAACAAGAAACATCCTCTGCCACCATATTCAACTGTTGCCATGGCACGTCAGATGCACTCCAGATTTTGAAAGCTTCATCCAGGTCGTTCTGCTCGCAGTACACCTAACATCCCAGTGAAATCCTTCGGAATACATGTGCAAAGAAAATATGAATTAATATCTACATTTACCTGTATAATATATATATATATATACATACATATATCATTATATAACACAGTACCATATCATATCACATCATATCATGTCATATCATGTCATATCATATGAATAGTATATATGCACTATATCATAGAAACATCATATTTTATCATGAATGATTTTATGTAGACGGTATCATGTTAAATCATATCATTTGATATCGTATCGTATCCTATCATAGCATGTATGTCATTTCTGATCGTATCAAATCATAACACATCACATCGTATCATTTCATATCGTATTGTCGTGGCGCATGTTGGAATTAGAATGAGGATGGGTACGGCTTGCATGAGTGTAAACACGTCACGCTCTAAACGAAGCAGCAAAGCTCCTTCTTGCAAGCGNGGATGGGTACGGCTTGCATGAGTGTAAACACGTCACGCTCTAAACGAAGCAGCAAAGCTCCTTCTTGCAAGCGGTGAGGAACGCCGTTAGCAGCTTTTCTGCTTGCTGCTTCTCCTGTCGCCACATTACGCGGGACAGGTTTTCATGAAGTGAAAGAATGCATTTCTAGAGGTAGGACGTCGGAAAATTGCGTTGTTGGAGTTGAGCGGCTCACATTGGTGGTGATGTTTTAAGATTGACCCATTATATCAGAGCGCGCCTCCTCGTCTGCGCACAGGAGGGTGCGCATAGTGGCCGCGGCATGCAGCTGCGGCACCCAGCGGGGCGCGTCAAAGCCCTTGGAGCTGTCCTGATGCAAGGGATGAACTTTGCACGACTATATATATGTATATATGTATGTATATATGTGAACGTATATCTATATACCGCGTGAATACTGTCTNNNNGTAACAGCAAAATCGACCATGTAGCAGCTTGCATGCAGGTCCTGTACGATGTCGAGGCCCAAGTGCTCCAAGGGTCCACCGCCCGCCATGAAGTGATAGCGCAGCTTGGCGGTGGACTTGGGAAGCCGCAGCTGCCATGCTTGCGCCGGGTCCTTGTCGCATCAGGAAGGAATGGGACACACAATTGACGCGAAGGCTTNTATATATATGTATATATGTATGTATATATGTGAACGTATATCTATATACCGCGTGAATACTGTCTTGGTAACAGCAAAATCGACCATGTAGCAGCTTGCATGCAGGTCCTGTACGATGTCGAGGCCCAAGTGCTCCAAGGGTCCACCGCCCGCCATGAAGTGATA
>BGPT01000172.1:660006-676531 GCA_003297045.1 Symbiodinium sp. clade C Y103 | reverse complement strand
CCACCTGACACAATGTCCTTTGGTCTATTGATTTTGTGACTTAATGATCTCTTCAAACAGGGGCCCACCTGACACAATGTCCTTTGGGCTAATGATTTCAAGCGTCAATTCAACTGCGCGTGAAGATTTAGAAGGATTCGACAGCAAGCGGAGCATACCCGAATCCGTCGCGCACGCGAGCCCACTTTTCTCCGCAGCGGAACCTCCGTTTTCTTGAAACAACAATGTTTCATGCAAAGCCTAACATTCAAATCGCATCCTTGATGTAGCAGTTCCACTGCGATCTGCAGAAACTCACTTGCAAAACACAATAGAATCGCAACACAATGCTTCACAACAACTGACCGTGATGCAGCTCCAATGCACAAAGTCGCTCAACAAAAACAGGGTACCATAGCAAAGCGTCAACAGAAGAAGGAAAAGGTCAATTTCAAGCGTCAATTCAACTGCGCGTGAAAATTCAGAAGGATTCGACGGCAAGCCGAGAAGATAAACCGTCGCGCATGGCAGCCAGCTTTTCTCCGCAACGGAACCTCGTTTACCCCAAAAAACACACTGTTTCATGCAAATCCTAACATTCAAATCGCATCCTTGATGTAGCAGTTCCATTGCGATCTGCAGAAACTCACTTGCAAAACACAATAGAATCGCAACACATGCTGCACAACAACTGACCTTGACGCAGCAGTTCCAATGCACAAAGTAGCTCAACACATACAGAATACCAAAGCACAGCTTCAACAGAAGAAGGAAGAGGTCAATTCAAGCGTCAATTCCACTGCGCGCGAAGATTTAGAAGGATTCGACCCGAATCCGTCGCGCACGCGAGCCAACTTTTTCCGCAGCGGAACCTCCGATTACCCGCAAACACAATGTTTCATGCAAATCCTAACATGCAAATCGCATGCAGCTCCACTGTGATCTGCAGAAACAGACTTGCAAAACACAATAGAATCGCAACACAATGAGCGTCAACAGAAGAAGGAAAAGGTCAATTTCAAGCGCCACTTCCATTGCGCGCGAAGATTTAGAAGGATTCGACGGCAAGCCGAGCATACCCGAAACCGTCGCGCATGGCAGCCAACTTTTCTCCGCAACGGAACCTCCGTTTACCAAAAAAAACAGAATGTTTCATGCAAATCCTAACGTTCAAATCTCAACCTTGGTCCACCTGACACAATGTCCTTTGGTCTATTGATTTTGTGACTTAATGATCTCTTCAAACAGGGGCCCACCTGACACAATGTCCTTTGGGCTAATGATTTCGTGACTTAATGATCTCTTCACGCAGGTGCCCACCTGACAAAATAATCTTTGGGCTCATGATTTTGTGACTTAATGATCTCTTCACGCAGGTGCCCACCTGTGGCATAATAATCTTTGGGCTCATGATTTTGTGACTTAATGATCTCTTCACGCAGGTGCCCACCTCACACAATGATCTTTGGGCTAATGATTTTGTGACTTAATGATCTCTTCACGCAGGTGCCCACGTGACACAATGATCTTTGGGCTACTGAGAATGTGAAAGTCCGTAACTCGGAGTTTCTCTACGAAACTTCCTTTGATGACTGCATGACGACTACAATGACGATGATGAGGATGATAATGTCTATGGTGAAGATGGGGGAAGCGAAGCGCATGAGATATGATCTGAAGGAAGAAAAATGCTGAAGAAACAAACAAAATGGAAACGACGATGGCGCAAATGTCAGCTGCTTATACGCTCAAACGGTAGGAACCTGGGAGAATTGATCGGGCTGGGAAGAGAGCAAGGGAAGACGTTTCTTTCGCTACAAGTCCGGGCCTCCGCGCACCTCAATATGTCACAGCCACTGATCCAGGACCCAGACCCAATCGTTTAACAGAAGTATCTTCATGCATCAAAGCCAATGCTACGCACGCTGTTTGCTAATTTGTTTTCGCAAGGGGCTGAGTCGTTGGGTCAAAACCATCTACCCATGAGATGTTACACGCCCCAGCTGCGCTTCCAGGTTTGCCCAAAGCCCAAAAGAAAACCCCCGCCCATATAAAGCTTGCCCGCAGGGGTTTATCTGATTGAGTGGTGTCTGTAAGCGCGCTTGTACTTAATGAAATGGCATTCGCCTGTGCCAAGCGGCTGTGCCGAAGCTCTGGCGGGGTGTTTGCGTTGCTTCAAGAAAGACACTCCTCTCACAATTTCAAATTGCGCCGGGGTCGCGCGCTTTGCGTGGCTTTGCTGGGTGCGGTTATGCGTCAAGCCAACAATCTCTCTGACCCAATGATGCTTGCGCACATGCTGAAGACCACATTGGACCCGGCGGAATCAAACACTGCTTCTATTTGCCGAGCCTGCAGGTGAGGCACAGCTACAACCCAGCCAGGTTCGAAATTTCGGTAAAGAACTGAGAGAACCAAGCCAGAGCCTTTTGTCACATGTGGCTTCAAGGCCTGCGACCAAGACGTTCCAGAGCTGGCACTTTGCCGCGCTACGCGCAGATAGGCGTCATATAAGCCTCAGCATAGGAAGGGGGCCGCAATTTGTCAGCCCCCAAGCATGGAGGAGAGAGATAGCAAAAATAGCAACCCCAGGATCGCAAAACCCCACATGTCAACTTCTTCTAGCGCCTAGCATGGGTGCGACAAATCAGGGGAATTCTGGCATGTACCTGTGTGTGAAAGGTGTGAAAGAAAAAGAGAAAGAGAGAGAGAGAGAGTGAGAGAAAAAATGTAGTATGTGACAATGTTGTAGGTGACAAAGTTGTGCGTGTGTGACAACATTGTGTGTGACAACATTGTATGTGACAATTCTGTGTGTGACAGACTTCTTTGTGACAATATTATATGTGACAATGTTGTGTGAAGGTGCGGCGATGTTATTTGTGACCACGCGTGCGACAAAATTGTTTGGGATACATGGGATAAAGTTGTATGTAACAATGCTGCGTGTGTGACAAAGTTGTGTATGACCTTGTTGTCTGTGACAATGTTGCGAGCAACAAAGTCGTGTGTGACAACAATGCTGAGAAGGAGAGGGCGGCGGAGGAGGGCGGAGACGGCGGGACGCAGCACATAAAGCAAGAACCCCGCGCAAAGACGTGGAGATTTCATCGGGCACGGGACCCCGAACAATATGGGGCAAGTACCTCCGCACAAGGATCCTGCTTAGGTCTTGATACACAAGGATCCTCTCAAGGAACTTGCCGGATCTCTGCGCCGGGATTCTTGAAAGGAATTCACAAGATCTCTGCACAGAAGATCCTTGGAACGACGAACTCACACAATCTCTGTACAAGGATCCTTTGGGAGCACTCACAAGATCTGCACGCAATGGATCCACCAGATCTCTGTGCAAGGATCCTGTTTGGAGGAACTTGCAGGATCTCTACGCCAGCGCATCGCAGGATCTCTGTACAAGGATTCTTGAAGCAAACTGGTAAAATCTCTTGGAAGGGTTTCACGCGATCCCTCCACGATCCTTGCAAGGACATTGCCGGACCTCTGCACAACGAATCCTCAATAGGAAGGATCTCTGTACAAGGATCCTTGACAGGAAGTCGCGGGATCTCTGCACAAGGACCCTATAGAACTCACTGGATCTCTGCGTAAAGGATCCTTGGAAGGGATCCACAGGATCGACTAGGATTCACGGGATCAGCTCTGTAAGGAGAACCTCCGAGAGGCAGCCCACAAGATCTCCGCGCGAAAGATCATTCAGTGTGACTGAAACGACTTCAGGTTCTCTGCGCAAAGGCTATTCAAAAGGAGGCCACAGGATTTTGTAATGACAAGGCAATGTCAATAAAACCACCCATCATTATTAAATAACACTGGCACTCCTAAATTTGGAGCCATACTCAAAAACAATTAGGTTGTTTTTTCCATCCCCAAAACCGCGCAAACCCCCAGTAGTAAATACCCCCTCCAGCTGCAAAATTTTGGTGGTACTAGCATCATACATATTGTTCCCCTTTGCTTTCAATTATGTTCTTGATTCCTCATGGTTCCTCTACCAAAAAAGAGCACGTTTTCTTGCAAAAAAAATCCCGACATGATTCATCTCTTGTTATTTGCTGCATAGAACATGATAATGTTGGAAACTCACAAAGGTTACCCGCCATGAGGTGGGATCACCCCCAACTAAAGAGCCCGCCTCAGCCCTTTGTGTGTATTTTGTTTTGCCCTTTTCCTTTAGCTTTTCCTTTTCCTTTTTCTTTTCAGCAACGATGTGAACTTTATTTTTACGGGGTAGTTCAGAAGATTCGCCCAAAAACCTTGCTGACCTTGTTGACAAACTTGACCTACTGGGAGGGGGAATGGGAAAGCCGCCGCATGGAAAGGAAAGGCCAAAGGCACCGAGGGGGGGGGTTCTTCATCCGTGGTTTTCAGCACGAGGACCTGTAAGGAAATCACAAGATTTCTGCACAAGGATCCTTTCAAGGATCTCGACTCTGTCAGTCAACTAAGTTAACCCTGCGCGCACGCAAATTGAGGAGAGGGCGGCGCTGGCAAATGTTGAAATTTCACGCCGCAAAAAAAAAAAAGCTGCAAGTGTGCTGCGAAAACCGATGTTTTAGCAAGGTTTCAACCACTGTTTCGTCCAAGTCTCTAGAGTATTGCGCCTGCCAAGAAAAACCGAAGCTTCCGAAGCACTGCGCCGGCAATGCAAGATAATCCCCGCATACCAGACCAAAAAGCGACACAAATCTCGAAAAACGATTGCTTCAGACCCTGCAAAGTCAAAGCGTCATTCAAACTCACCATACTGCGCCTGCCCCCGCGCAGGCCAATTCTCATTTAGCAGCGCGCACGCAATATCACAAGGTACGGTCCTGAGCCTGCCACGCAAAGTGATGTTCTGATCTTAAAAAGCACCGAATCTCTTTCGCCTGCCGCCGAAAGCAGACATAGCTCCAAAAGGGACGTGGCGCGCCGGTAAGAGTATATAGACTCTAGACCTTCCGATAAGAACAATTTGGCGCCCACGCGCTCGCACACACACACACATACACATTTTGCGCGCGAGCCTGAACAGTCAAAACGAACAGTAAAGATCTCAGAGGGACCTTTTGCGAAAGCCTGCCCGGGAAAAAGCCCGGGCCCACAATGCGAACTTCCAATCAAGCCAGGCCTTGAGCAAAGTCGTGCAGAAGCCAAGGATAGGCTCCTTCTTGTGAAACATGGCAAAAAACTCCAGGCCCCATCGTAGAGGTGGAGGCAGGTAAAGCAACTGCAAACAGGAAGAATAGATATGTGACAGTGCGAGTCAACCCGCACGTTCCGGGACCTATGGAAATCCGGGACAAAAAGGCAGGCCAGGAGGTGTGCCAGTCGAAAGATGCGGCGGAAAAACTGGCTGCAGACTACGTCACCCCCAGAAAAAACCTACCAGTCAACAGGTCAATGAAGCAGAGGCAAAAAGGAAAAAAGGGTGACCCTGGGCAGGTACAATCAAACTTTCACACCCTCCGTAAGAACCCCTTAGTGTGGGCACAGTCTGGGGAATAACTCGACAAATGGGAAGGGGGCGCTTTGTGCGTACTGTCTCCACGGCCTCCCTTTCAAGTGTTGTGCTTTAAGGCACCCTTCGACAATTATTTTCTGCTCTTTGATTGGAGCTGGTGAACTGGTCGTCAAAGAAGCCCCTGTTGTTCCTGTGTCAAATATCACCAGAACCTGCACGGCGATCTCACGCAAGCAGCAAGCACATGAATACTACGCGGCGGAACCGCAACACAATCATCATGGCAACATGCCCGTCATGGAACAACCGAGCCGATCGGATATATAAGTCAACCCCGGCCTTTCCAGAGCTTGATTTGGTCGTGACAGCCTGTGAAAAAAGGAGTCGGACGTCCGACACAACAGGATTCACTTATATACAATGTTTGTCCAATTGGTTGGCCGTGGAGCTGCCCTTTGAAAGCCAAGAATTCTTCGGGAAGGCCTTTCCGCCCACGCGGAGTGTCGCCAATGCAGCGTAATGCTTTACTGGGTCACCCCACCTGGAACAATACAAAAGGATTTGAAATTACGAACCCATATTTTTTGAACCGCAATCTGTTGCACTTGACAAGAAAAATTGCAAACAGTGAACAGTTGCAACAACTTTGTCGCACCCAGTCCATTCCCGGTAACAGCGCTGCAACATGATCATTGATTGAAGTAAAGGACCGGATAACCCCAGAAGTCAACTTCTTCCAAGAAGCACCAAACAGATGTCAAAATGAGATGGCAAAGGCAGGTTGTGTTCAAGAACTTGTGTGTGTGACAAGGTTGTGTGTGAAGGAGTTGTGTGTGACAAGGTTGTGTGTGAAGTGCTGTGTGTGACCAAGTTGTGTGTGAAAGTGCTGTGGGTGTGACCAGGTTGCGTCAAAGAGTTGTGTGTGACAAGTTTGTGTGCGAAAGAGTTGTGCGTAAAAGTGCTGTGTGTGTGTGTCAAAGTTGTGTGTCAAAGAGTTGTGTGTGTGTGTGAAAGACTTGTGTGTGACAATCAGGCAAAGAGCTGTGTGTGAAAGTGCTGTGTGTGACAAAGTTGCGGGTCAAAGAGTTGTGTGTGTGTGAAATGGTTGTGTGTGAAAGGATTGTGTGTGACAAGGTTGTGTGTGAAGAGTTGTGTGTAAAAGTACTGCGTTTGTCAAAGTTGTGTGTCAAAGAGTTGTGTGCGACAAGGGTCTGTGTGTGAAAGAGCTGTGTGTGAAAGAGTTGTGTGTGAAAGAATTGTGTGTGAAAGTGCTGTGTGTGACAAAGTTGTGTGTGTCAAAGAGTTGTGTGTGAAAGAGCTGTGTGTGTGTGTGACAATGTTGTATGTGAGAAGGCTGTGGGTGCAAGATAGTGTGTGAAAGAGTTGTGTTTGAAAGTGCTGTGTGTGACAAAGTTGTGTATGAGTTGTATGTGGAGGCGCTGTGTGTGAAACCATTGCCAGCCCAGCGCCGTAAGTGCCACGCCTGCCACGCATAAGTAAGGCAGATGTCATCGAGCGCCACGCCTGCCAGACGAAAGTGACATGGATGTCACAAAGTGCCACGCCTGCCACACACATGGAAGACAGATGTCGCCAAGCGCCACGCCTGCCACGCAAAAGAGGCGCGGCGCCCCGCGAAAGTAAGGCAAAATGTCATCGAGCGCCACGCTTACCACACAAAACGAAGGCAGATGTCACCAAGTGCCACGCCTGCCACACGAAAGAGGCGCAGCGCCCCAGCGACCACCGCCGACCAAGGCTGCCACCACAGCCAGCCCAGTTGGATGTCACCAAGCGCCACGCCTGCCACACAAAACCAAAGCAGATGTCACCAAGTGCCACGCTTGCCACGCAGAAGAGGCGCGGCGCCCCAGCGACCAGCGCTGACCAAGGCCACGCCTGATGTCACCTTGCGCCGCGCCTGCCACGCAAAACGAAGGCAGATGTCACCAAGCGCCACGCCTGCCACACAAAAGAGGCGCGGCGCCCCAGCGACCACCGCCGACCAAGGCCGCCACCAAGCCAGCCCAGCGCCGTAAGTGGCACGCCTGCCACAAAAGAGGCGCGCCCGGCCGCCACCAGAGCCAGCCCAGCGCCGTAAGTGCCACGTGTGCCACACGAAAGTGACGTGACAATGTTGTGTGTGTGTGTTAGAAAGTTGTGTGTGAGAGAGTTGTGTGTGACAATGTTGTGAGAGAGTTGTGTGTCAGAATGTTGTGTGTGAGAGAGTTGTGTGTGACAATGTTGTGTGTGAAAGTGCTGTGTGTGACCAAGTTGTGTGTGAAAGTGCTGTGGGTGTGACCAGGTTGTGTGTCAAAGAGCTGTGTGTGTGTGTGTGACAATGTTGTGTGTGGGAGAGTTGTGTGTGTGTGACAATGTTGTGTGTGAGAGAGAGAGAGGGAGAGAGCGGAGGAGGAGGCGGCGGAAGAGGCAGAAGTGCAGAGCAGAAAAACAAGAACCCCACGCAATGTTGTGGGGAAAAATCGTTGAGAAAAAAAGATACGCTCAAGAACGGCAGAGGCAAACTCACTTGCAGTGAAAACAAAAAATATTGCTGTGACTTCATCCATGCTTTAATTTGAAAATGTCTTGGAAGTTGATTTGCTGTTCCTTGTTTCAAGAAAAGTATCAACCAGGAAACCATGAGCAGAGCTCTGAAAGCTGCTGAGGTCTTCTCTAAATTCCTTTTCCCGGATTCGGACGAAAATCACCTTCACTGGATATTTGCATGGCCGCTTTTAAACTTCAGTCTTCAGTATCGTCTCAATAGACTTCAAACACGAGCGAAAAAAATTGTAAATGATTTGCATCAAATTCTTGCAAATGTAGCCAGCGCGCGGCTCTTTTAGCGGGAGCTGCTGGAGCTACTGGAAACACTATCACACCCTGCATGGTTCCTTCGTTTGGTCTAACAACCCAGACTCCATGGCCCTTATCCCAGTTGCTGCTACGCTCTGGAAGCAAACAGAGCTCTTGCGTTTTCAAATAAGGCGGGTTGACTGAGGGGCAACTGCCTATTCTTGGGGCAATTATCTAGCGCGGATCTAGCGTGGATCTACCGCCAGAACTACGTTTACCGTGGCCATTAAACCTTGAAAAGCAGTTGTTTTCACATATCTTCACAAGTCACGTTTGTGGTGATGGCCAAAAAGCAGGTGAAGCGGCAATGCAGCTCAAAGCGATTTATGAAAAGAAAGGCTACTGTGGAGTTGCCCAAGCAAGACGGGGAGCAACAGGCCCAAGAAAGCAAGAGGGAAAGAAAGCATCGGGCCTGACTATGAATCACTTGAATGGCTATGTATAAGTCTCTAGCGCCACACTAGCGCAAATCTAGCGCTAAGCTGCAGGAAAGCGATTTCACTGCATAAATATATACAGGACTCCGCCTACTAATGAAAGCCAAAATACCTCACTGCCCAAGTATTTACGTCCTTCGGAATTGAAAATTCCTTACAGGCGTTTTAGAGCGGATCCCTATTGCCAAATGTAGGGAGGAAGGCTCTGCAAAGGAGTTTTGAGAAGGCCCTCTGGGAAAGCCCTTTCACTGGAAACGATTTGCTTTGCCATTGACTGAAACTCGCATTCGTATGGCGCTTATACCCTGACTCCCACAAAGGTTTTTTGGTCTGAGCTGAAACCCTGAACGTCCGTTGCTCTTGAAGCAAAAATAGAAACAACTTCTTGACAGATCCAGCTGAAAAAAGTTAGTAGGGCACTCCCGATTCACTGAGCTTTACGATCACAATTCAAGCAAAACTTGGGAAGTTGCAAGCATGATCAAAAGACAGCTTCAACAGTGGAGCCGGTTGATTTGCAAGATGCACAATTCGATATTTAAAGAAAGAAACTAACTTCAACGGCAAGTTTCACAGGCGCTACTATCATCATTTATCAAGAAAATGTAAAGATATTCAAAGTCAAAGTGGGTTTCCAGCGCTGCCTTCTTGGATCCACCAGCTTCACTCTTTGAAGCGTGCCTCCTCTGCGCACAGACAAACAAACGGCATGCCCGCCATGCGTATAGCAAACTATCTCCTTCTATCATTGCACAGTGCACTATCCTTCCCTTCATTCCCTGCGCAGTTTGAGCCCCAGCCTTCAAAAGTCGGTAAAATGGACGCAGTTGAAAGCTCCATTGTTTCTTGTCCGGGGTAGCGCAAGTCAATCGCCAACGACTGCGAAATGAGGCGCTTCACCAAATCCCACTATTGGACATCAAACTGATTCAGACGTTTGGCCCAGCGACACATTCACACCCACTTAGACACTTGTACTGCTACAGAAACGCAACCAAACTTGAGGCCAGGGGGAGGCACGAAAGCTAGCAGGACACTGCTGATGTTGTGCCAGAGGCTGTTCAGTTCAGCTGCAAGAGTAAACTGATGATCATGATGATAGTTGGCACGGATGATGATGATGATGATGATGATGATGATGATGATGATGATGATGATGATGATGATGATGATGATGATGATGATGATGATGATGATGACGAGGACGACGACGACGACGACGACGACGACGACGACGACGGCAACGACGAGGACGACGACGACGCCGCCGCCGCCGCCGACGACGACGACGATGACGGCGACGGCGACGGCGACGGCGACGGCGACGGCGACGGCGACGGCGACGGCGACTGCGACGGCGACGGCGACGGCGACGGCGACAACGACGCCGCCGCCGCCGCCGCCGACGACGACGACGATGACGATGATGGGGATGATGGGGATGATGGGGATGATGATGATGATGATGATGATGATGATGATGATGATGATGATGATGATGATGATGATGATGATGATGATGATGATGATGATGAGGACGAGGAGGAGGACGACGACGACGACGATGACGATGACGATGACGACGACTATGACGACGACCATGACGACGACCATGATGAAGACAATGCTCCTATAAGAACATGAAAATGATTGAAAATGAAGAAGGTCTCGTTCTGCGGTCCCTCTCCGACATACCCTGCTGATCTATCCTTCTACAAATCAGCAAACATATCTCCACGAACCCTCTCGGCTTGTATTTCTTTCAGCTATGTCAGCTCCAACAAGGACTTTACAACTAGCCCTTTCAAGCTTCGTTCCCGACCCTTTTGCCCCTACCCAACGCACGGACCAGGTGGGAATCGATGTCAGCCAATTGCCACCTGGTACGTGGAACATGCCTCCGCACAAGCTAATTTCGAGATTTGGCGCCTTGGTTGCAAAAGTAACTTGACCTATCTAGTTGGCTGGCTTGCGTAATAGATCGTCCGTGCGCCAGAATGGACCAGTTTCAGGATGGATATAGGTAAATGACGGGATCACATATGATCACACACTCGCACCCACCAAAGCGGGGATGGAGAGCATGGAAAATAATGGGGATGGTAGAACTTGCCCAAACAATTACAATGACAAAACCAAACACAAAACATGGAACAAGCAAAGCAAGCACGCAACCAACACCCAACAGAAGCAAGCGAACGCGCAAAACGGCGTTAGACAGGCAAACCAACACTGCGTGATTTAATTGCTGCATCCCCTCAAAAGGCGATTTGTTGTGTTTTTTGAAGTCTGGCGTTGGAACCTAGGGTCTTGAGCTTGGAGGTTGCGAGTTGGAGTCTGGAGCGTGGGCGCAAAGGGTTTGGAGGGGATTGACACATCAAGAAAACGGGGGACGCCTTCAAAAAACAGAACCGCACATGGGCCTGGCGCTTCTTCACCCAAATGCCTCTGCAGGCCAGCAGCTGCCTTTCTGCTATAATTGCTACCGCATCTACAATACGTTCCTCCTGTGACAACTTGGCGTCTGAGTGTGAGAGTGATGTCTTGAAGCTCAGAACTTTCAGAACTTGAAAGTCCCGACTCTAGAGAGCCTGAAGTGTGGAGTTGGGACATGGAGGTTGGAGGCTACAGTACACATGATGATGCGGACAGCCGAAGCAAACCTCCAACTGTATATATGTAAGATGCAAAAGAAGATACAATGCTGCGTAGCAAGGTTTGATTGAACTTCCATATATTGTTGCGCCAAGAATTATTTGCGTAGCAAAAGTTGCATCACAGGGCTGCATCACTTAAAATAATCTGAGCTCATTGATTTGTCTGGCGGGCATGTTGAGGTTAGGCCTTGAACGGAGTCTGCTCCAGGAAGGAAGTCTGAATGTTCGGCCTGAAAAGGGTTTTGGTTCGTCTTCCGTCTCGACTGGCGCAGAACTTGCACAAACCGCTGATGCCAAGTATATATATATATATACATACATAAATACATATACATATATATATATATGTGTGTGTGTATATGTATACATGCACGTTCAAAAATGAAACGACTGCCACAATTGCTAGCATTGCCACTAAAAATGGTTGGATAAGCTTGTGACTTATGATCACGAATGAGCCCAAAGAAGACCGCCTTTCCAGTTCCACCAAAGCCGACGACACGCCCCTGACCGCAGCATTGTGATGTATTACCAAAGGAAATCATACGATGCCGTATACAGTATGTAATGTTTCGTACTGAATGTATACACATACATGCATGCGCGTGTGCGTGTGTACATGTATACATGTATACATGTATGTACGGATGGATGGATGGATGGATGCATGCATGCATGCATGCATGCATGTATGTCTGCGCGGGTATGTATCTATCTTTGGATGAATGGATGGGTGTGTGGATGTATGGATGTATGGATGCATGGACGGATGTATGGATGGATGGACGGATATACATCTATACGTATATATAAGGTATGTAAGGTATATAAAGTATGTAAGGTATGTATGTAATGTATGTAATGTAGGTAATGTACGTGATGCAAACCATGTATGTATGTACGTACGTATGTATGTGCGTGTGTGTGTGGTTGAATCTATCTATGTATGGATGGATGGATGTATGGATGTATGGATGTACGGATGTACGGATGTATCGATGTATGGATCTACGGATCTATGGATCTATGGACCTATGGATGTATGCATGTATGCATGTATGCACGTGTGCATCTGTGCATGTATGCATGTATCCCTGTATGCGTGAATCTATCTATCTTTGTATCTTTGTATGCACGTATTTATGCATGTATGCATGTATGCATGTACGCATGTATCTACGTATCTTGGTATCTATGTATCTATGTATGTATGTATGTATGTTTGTATGTATGTATGTATGTATGTATGTCTGTATGTATGTGTGTGTGTCTGCCTGTATGTGTGTCTGCCTGTATGTTTCATTGTATCATTGTATCATTGCATCATTGTATCATTGTACCATTTTTATACATTTATCAATGTATGCATGTCTCAATGTCCGCTACGTTATGTATGGCCGAAGGAATTTTAAAGCCAAATCTCCGACAATATGGACAGATGGAAAAGCACAGCCAAGAAGAAAGTCAGAAGAGAGAAGATCAGAGAGGGAGAAAGTCAGAAGAGAGAAGATCAGGGAGGAGAAAGTCAGAAGAGAGAAGATGCAGCTGTGCAAAAAGGTCGGAAAGTTGCGAAGCGCTGTGTTTTTCCAATGTCTTGTGGCTCCGGAGGGTCGAAAAGTAGGCTCGCTAAAGCAGCGGGTGCGGAGCCATCTGGGCAGATGAGAGATGAAAAATTGCACGCTGTTGTGGCGCCGAACACGTTTGCAAGTCAAAATGCTCAAAACACCACATGTTCGGAGCTCTTCAGATGTGGAAAAAGCGCGCGTTGTTGTGGCGCGAAGCACATTTGGAAGTAAAAAGTTGTAAAAACTGACGGGTTCGGACCGGACCGCTTTTGGAAGTTGAGCTGTGGAAAAAAGCGCACGCCGTTGTGGCGCGAAGCACATTTGGAAGTAAAAAGTGTTAAAAACGGTCGGTCTCGGAGCAGTTTTGGAAGTTGAAATGTGGAAAAGTGCAGGGTGGTGTGGCGCGAAGCGCATTTTGAAGTGAAAAGTGTCAAAGCACACCATTCTCGGAGCACTTTTGGAAGTTGCGATGTCGAAAAAGTGCACGCCGCTGTGGCGCGAAGCACATTTGGAAGTCACAAGTGTTCAAAACTGACGAGTTCGGAACACTTTTGGAAGTTGAGATGTCGAAAAACTGCACGCTGTTGTCGCGCAAAGCACATTTGGAAGTCAAAAGTGTTAAAAACTGAGGGGTTCGGGCCACTTTTGGACGATTCGATGACGATGTCGAAAGAGTGTACGCCGTTGTGGTGCGAAGCACATTTCCAAGTCAAAAGCGTCAAAAACGGATGGTTTTGGGTCAGTTTGGGAAGTTTGGATGTGACTACAGCAGAATTACAAGTACAAGCACAAATACAATTACAACCACAACCACAACTACAACTACATTACCACTACAACTACCACTACCACGACACTACCACTACCACTACCACCACATCTACAACTACGACCACTACAACTACAACAACTACCACCACTACAACTACAACTACAACTACAACTACAACTGCAACAACAACAACAACAACGACGACAACCACAACAACAACAACAACAACAACAACAACAACAACAACAACAACAACAACAACAACAACAACTGCCACTGCTACTACTACTACTACTACTACTACTACTACTACTACTACTACTACTACTACTACTACTACTCCTACTGCTACTGCTACTGCTACTGCTACTGCTACTGNTACTACTACTACTACTACTACTACTACTACTACTACTACTACTCCTACTGCTACTGCTACTGCTACTGCTACTGCTACTGCTACTGCTACTGCTACTGCAACTCCTACTCCTACTCCTACTCCTACTCCTACTCCTACTCCTACTCCTACTCCTACTCCTACTCCTACTACTACTACTACTACTACTACTACTACTACTNCTCCTACTCCTACTCCTACTCCTACTCCTACTCCTACTCCTACTCCTACTCCTACTACTACTACTACTACTACTACTACTACTACTACTACTACTACTAAAACTACAACCAAAACAACAACAACAACAACAACAACTACTACTACTACAACAACAACAACAACAACAACTACAACTACAACTACAACTACTACTACTACTACTACTACTACTACTACTACTACTACTACTACTACTACTACTACTACTACTACTACTACTACTACTACTACTACTACTACTATAACTACAACCAAAACAACTACTACAACCACCACTACACTACACTATCCTAGATTGCACTGCACCACAACTACAACTACATAAACAGATAGATAAACTGATCCTTGAACAGATAGATGGACAGACAGACAGGTCGATCGATACTTAATCATGCGAATAGATTGCTAGGTAGTTAGATAATGAAGCAACAAGATAGATACGCAGATAGAGACAGATAGACAAACACACACATAGAAAACGCAGATAGGTAGCTAGACAATTTAATAGTCGGAAAGATGGACAGAACGACAGATAGACATGGAAATCACCAGATAAACGGATAGATACATTGATAGCTGGATGGAAAGACCGACGGATGGACAAATGGAAAGTGAGATGGATAGACCAACAGATAGGGAGATAGACAAATCGCCAAATAAGATGAAAGCCAGATAAATAAACGAATAAAGAACCAGATGCTTAGACAGATGGATAGAAATTAGACCGATGGACCCCCCACAGTCCAACCACTTGTCGGTCCATCAGTGGGTTCGCTCTGCCATCCCTGATTCACAACAACTCACCTCCCCTATAGGTTTCCTATCTTTGAAACTTACGCCACCGCCTTGTGCGGTACTACTGGTACAACGCGTACATTTTCAATTCGTATTCATGTACATACATCCTGTGAGATTACAGAACGTTCTTGTTGGATGTTGGACCTCAATAAAAAGACATGCCAGTGTTGGTATGTGTCATTTGGGAAAACCCACCACTGCACTAAGCAAACTGACAAGGCAAACAAACTGTCAATTGGTAGCTGGCACAGTACAATGCTCCAACCCATGCAGGCAACAAGAACAGGTCACAGGCTTGGGAAACCGCAAGGGCTCAGGGCAAAAGGTGCAGGACAGAAGGACAAGGATTTGAGTTCGGATTGGGTCAACTCAGACAGGAACAGAACGGTAATGATAATATTTAAAGGGTAGGAAATTGTTTCGGGAATTCTTTTTTTTAGTTTAGGGATTTTTTTTGGATTTCTGGTTAGGTAGGTTGTCCAACCTTCCATTTCGCATGCTATTTGCAGCATTTGGGAGCTGGAACCTTCCATTTTGCATGCTATTTGCAGCATTTCGGAGCTGGAACCTTCCATTTTGCATGCTATTTGCAGCATTTTGGAGCTGGAACCTTCCATTTTGTTGTGTTTGTTGTTGTTACGTTTGTTGTTGTCATGTTTGTTGTTGTTATGTGTTTTGTTGCAATGTTTGTTGTTGTGCTTGTTGTTGTGTTTGTTGTTAGGATGTTTGTTGTTGTGATGTTTGTTGTTGTGATGGTTGTTGTTGTTATGTTTGATATTGTGATGTTTGTTGTTGTGATTGTTGTTGTGATGGTTGTTGTTCTTGTGTTTATTGTTGTTATGGTTGTGGTTGTGGTTGTGGTTGTGGTTGTGGTTGTGGTTGTGGTTGTGGTTGTGGTTGTGGTTGTGGTTGTTGTTGTTGTTGTTGTTGTTGTTGTTGTTGTTGGATTTGCGCAAAGAAATAGCCACAACTATGTATGCAAATGACATGTATGTAGAGTAGTGTATTTACAAGTGTGGAAGCTTTGATTTATATACCTTTAAAAAAAGCGGGGCGGGGGATTGGGGGGAGGGCTGGCTACAGCGTCTTCTGAGGCTGCCAGCACTTGTTTTAGACTCACAGGCTTTAGCCAAGTCAGTACTGTGTCAAGCCTACAGACTGTACTCTATTGGTCTNGGCTGCCAGCACTTGTTTTAGACTCACAGGCTTTAGCCAAGTCAGTACTGTGTCAAGCCTACAGACTGTACTCTATTGGTCTCTCTTGAGCCTTGACAGTGCATTTAAACTGTGCTCAGTACTCATGCTATATGGCCCTTAGGCACCGGTCCAAAACAAAAACACAGGCACAAATTCAAAAGCAATGAGTTGAGCACTA
>BGPT01000172.1:619434-644136 GCA_003297045.1 Symbiodinium sp. clade C Y103 | reverse complement strand
ATCAATTGCATCTTCGAAAGCAAAGAAACTGGTTTTACCATCGTATGAAGGAGCAACCTTTGTAGTCATCTGCTGTGTCATGTGAACTGGGATTTGTGATGGGGATGATCTTCTCATTGCATATGAATCATAGGTGTCTTCGACAATGTCGAAATCATCTTCGAAATAATAGCCAGGGCTTGTCATTGGGCTCTACCTCTGTACACTGGAGCAATGCTCCGCTACCACTTGAAGAGGGGCAGTAGCGTCCTATTCAAGACTGCTAGGATCAGCTACAGCGTCTTCTGAGGCTGCCAGCACTTGTTTTAGACTCACAGGCTTTAGCCAANCTGTACTCTATTGGTCTCTCTTGAGCCTTGACAGCGTATTTAAACTGTGCTCAGTACTCATGCTATATGGCCCTTAGGCACCGGTCCAAAACAAAAACAAGGGCGCAGCGCCTCCCCCCAAAGCAGAATGACTATACCTGTTCTCCCGTGTAATGCTGTAGGTTGCATATGATACTCAGGGGTGTCTATACTGCACAACATGCATCTTGTGAGCATAAAGAACGTAGGTTGAGGCAGAACAACTCAAGTAGATATAGTTGGAGAATAAAAAATCAACAAGTGTCCTGAAATACGGTTTTCAGAACTTTAAAAAAGGCTAGTTAGGACACTTGTTGAAGAACAACTCAAGTAGATATAGTTGGAGAATAAAAATCAACAAGTGTCCTGAAATACGGTTTTCAGAACTTTAAAAAAGGCTAGTTAGGACACTTGTTGNGAATAAAAATCAACAAGTGTCCTGAAATACGGTTTTCAGAACTTTAAAAAAGGCTAGTTAGGACACTTGTTGAAAACATGTCCCAGTTCCTCTCACAAAGACATGCATATAAACTCAGAAGAAAAGATACAAAAGCCAAGAAGCCGCAAAAGGCAACGAGCCAAAACAACCCCAAAAGGCGAAGAAGCAAAAACCACAAAAGCCACAAAAGCCACAAAAGCCACAAAAGCCAAGAAGCCAGACTGGAAAACAAAAAAAAAATCCCAAAAAAAAACAAAAAAATAGCCCTCCCACTGAAAGTGGCGGTGACCATCCCGACTGTTCAATTCATCATGGCCCATGTCTCAAAGCCGAGCTATCTCGATCGCATGTTGACAACACCAACGGATCAGAGCCTCTTGGTGCCCTCCAAGCAGCACGACGAGTTCCCACCAGTGCTGACTCATCCTCCGGGCATCAACACTCTGACCGACTGGGGGCGACAGAAAGCTCCATCAGGCAAGCATGCCAATCGAACGTTCTCAGATCTCTACGAGAACGAGAGGGGCTACATGAACCAGTTGTGGAATCGAAGAGCAGTATCAACATGGGTGCGCAGTTTCCAGCTATACTGCAGAGAACGTCGTGCAGCCAGCAAGGAGAATCGACGCCTACATCCAAAGGTGGAAGCCATGCACAAGGCGTCTCCACCAGTTCCCATGAGGGGGAAGGAAGAGGGCAAGACAGTGACTCCACCGATGTCTTGCACAGTGCAGAAGGGTCCAAGCACCTCCAGTATGATGCATCACGACGATGGCTGGATCAACATTCCAGTGGAGACGGCAGTGCCAGAGGAATCCAAGTCCGTCAAGCGCAACATGCCGAGTCCATCAACATCGATGGCATCCACACCGAATCCCGAGAAGGTGGCTCAGCTTCAGGCCAAGATTGCCATTCTGCAGAGGGAGCTGGACAAGGAGACTCGTGGGGCATCGGAGAACGATCAGGACTGAGTGGGCTGAACGAAACTCATGATCAAATCCAAAGGCTCTCCAATCAAATTGAAACATCTCTGAGTAATATGAAACTCGATATGGCCTATGTTTCCTTGGATAAGATCATCAAGGCAAATCGAAGGTATTTCAAGGTGAAATCCGGTAGTACTCCATCAACTGATGTGCAATCTCCATCAAAGGTGCATTTGTTGGAAATCTATTGTGATGAAGGGTCCCAATTAACCTCTCAAATGGCCAATCATGGAGGTAATTCTCTGCGATTTACCCATAAAGATGGGGATCTGGGCACCGAACAGGGGAGAAAGAAACTGTGGTCATGGGTACATTTATATGAGCCGGAACATATATGTGTAGCACCCGAATGTCGACTATGGGGAAATTTCTCGCGGTATAACATGGGAAAAGATCCACAAACTTGTGAACAGATTCTACAACAAAGGGAAGCTGAGAAGCCACACTTGGTGTTATGTAATCAGTTGTACCTTTATCAGGTAAGTCAGTCCAGGCACTTCCATTTGGAGCAGCCACGGGGATCCGAGATGATCATGCAAGCTGAACTCTCAGACATTCGTCTGGGAACGTTGCCGGCAACATTCGATATGTGTCAGGTTGGGAAGCTCAGACTGCCAGGAACCGATCAGTACCTTCAAAAACGAACACAGGTTTTCACAACAAGTCGAATCATGTTTGAACATTTACAGGGACGAACATGTCATGGCAATCATCAACATGTCCCCATCAAAGGTCAGTTCAAACAATTGGGCACTTGGAGAAACATTTCCTCGTATGCACAAACATACACCACACATTTCGCGCGCCATGTGGTTGAGGGTCTGTTGTGGCATCCAGAGGTTCCTCTCATTTTGGGAGAGTTGGTTCTGGGGCTTCGTGATCATGAGCCACCCGAAATGGCACAAGAATCTTTGCAGCTAAAGCGGCGGCGTGTAGAGTTGAAGCAACCTGAGACCTCTCTGTATGGAAAGGCAGCATCATGGAAAGATGTGTTTCGAACCGTTGGATACTCCGCCCCTAGGGTAGGGAATGCTTGTTTCAAGGGTGCTGGTGATGTTGTTGTGAAACTGGTTCAACAGGTGGTGCCTGAAATCAAGGTCGAACTGGTTGTAGCTTGCAGAGGCACAGATCGTCATAGGATTCAGCCTGCCAATGTCATTTCTGAGACATTACCTTGGCGGAAAACTGTGGTGGTTGATCGGAAAACCGGGGAAGTACGGGATTTGGGTCCTCCTGAAAATTGGGTAAGTTTGCCCCGTTTGAAACAAGTTCGAGCCACAGGTCCTGCCAAGCTGTCGTTATCCATTTTTGGCCGAAAGGAAAATATAAATGAGCCATTTGGGGCCATATTTCAAGAACCCGGTCAAGTGGAATCTAATTCAGAGGCGGGTGTGTCTTTGAAAGATCCTCTGCCTTCTCCCATGGAGGGCATTGAGCCTGGCATTTCACAGGCAGTGCAGACATCCACACGGGATGATGTGTCTGCGGTAGTTCCGAATCATCCAGAGGATCAATCAGGAGTGGGGCCTCCGTCAGAAAAACAATCAGAGGGGTGGGCTCCTAAGATTGTTCCAAAGTCTGGTCCAGGGTTTCTGAATTTGAGCGCCGATGAGCGCACGGAGCTTAGGCGTCTTCACAATAATTTGGGACATCCTGACCCCCAGAAAATGGTAAAGTTTCTGACGGAAAGAGGCGCAAAGCCTGAGATCATTGCTGGAGCGAAGGACATGTGTTGTGACACATGTGTAGAAACTCAAACCCACCCAAAAAGGTCCCAACCAGGTAAGATTCATGATCACAGGCATTTCAATGATTTGGTTGGGGGAGATGGGGCCTATTGGACAAATTCCTCAGGGAAAACATTCCGTTTTATGCATTTTATTGATGAGGCTACTTTGTATCATGTTGGGGGTTTGAGTGTACGTAAAGTAGAAGACCAAATTCAGACCTTCTTGAATCTGTGGGTCCAGTGGGCAGGGCCATGCAAAACACTGTACTTAGATCCGGCAGGTGAATACATCAGTGACTCATGGTCAGCGATGTTGCAGGGTGAAGGGATTCGTGTTTCAATGACGGCTGCCGAGTCACACTGGCAGAATGGTCGAGCGGAGATGCATGGTCGAATCATCAAGGGCATGCTCACACGTATGGATAAGGAACATCGCATTGAAACTGCTGAAGAGTTCACCCGTTGCTTGCGTCAAGCCTTCGCTGCGAAGAATGCTCTGAGTCGGGTCAATGGCTTTACTCCAGAGCAATGTCTCTTGGGCAAGTCACCACCTCTGCCGGGTTCACTGGTATCTGATTCTGAGGCCAGCAGCCATTGTTTGGCCGAAAGTGGTCTGCCGGAGGGCATCAGATTCAAAGAGAATCTCATGCGCAGAGAGTTGGCTCGTCGAGCCTTCGTTCAGGCGGATAACGATTCCGCATTCCGTAGGGCCTTGCTGCGCCAAAGCCGTCCAGGGAAGGTGGAATATGAAGCTGATGACTGGGTGTTGTATTGGCGTAGCTCAAAGGGCAACAATCGTCTGGAGCGAGGACGTTGGTATGGTCCTGCGCAGGTCATTTCCACTCAGGGTCACAAAGTTGTTTGGTTAAGTCACCTTGGACGGATTATCAGAGCAAGCCCTGAACATTTGCGTCCTGCTTCCCTCCGGGAATATGCCCATCTTCCACGTGACCCCTTGGGAAATGTTATCGATGAGAAACCACAGGGTAGGGGTTATGTGGAGCTCACTGGGGTCCCTGAAGATGTTGACATGAATGGGGGACATGTGGAAAGAAGGCCTGCATCAAAGTTCTCGTATACACCCACAACTCCTCTCGACAGCCAGCCAGAGCGTGAGCAATTTCCAATGGATGGCACCGAGAGTGGTGATCCCAATGATCCTATTGAATCTGACCCCGAAAATGGTGGAGTCCCCATAAATCCAGAAGAAAATAGTGGGCCTGTGGGTAATCCCGAAAATGATGGGAGGTATGTTCCTGTTCCGGATGAAGGGGATGATGATTGTTTGTTTGGGGATGATCATGGGGTAACATGGGAACAAAATGGAGTGTGGGAAATAGAGTTGGTTGACCATACATATGAACATGAAGCAGCAATTTTCCTCTGTAGCGAACCAGCAGCCTTCGAAAACATCTGCACGGCCACTCATGACAAAAAGAAACGTGTTGAGTTGGACTATCGTAGGATGACTGAGCACGATAAGAAGCTGTTTGATTCGGCCAAGCAGAAAGAAGTGAAGGCATGGCTAGACCATGGCACCGTCAAGAAATTAGCCAGAGGCACTTTGAAGCCTGAACAAATCATGCGTTGCCGTTGGCTACTCACGTGGAAAGATCCACTGCCTGGCTTTTCGGAGAAGCGTGCAAAGGCGAGGTTGGTCATCTTAGGTTTTGAAGATCCTGGTGTAGGGGTTGCACCAAATGATGCACCGACATTGTCCAAAGACCGTCAACTGCTTCTCCAGAAAGCATCCAGTTGCCGGTGGGATCTGATTAATCTCGATATTTCCACTGCCTTCCTGAAAGGTGCCAGTGATGGTCGCCAGCTGGGCATTCATGCTCCTCCGGAGATTCAACAAGCGCTTCATATGAAGCCAGGTGACCAGTGTAGCTTGGAGGGTGGTGCCTACGGAAGGGTAGGTGCCCCGTTTCTTTGGTATCAATCTCTACGCACCACACTGGAGTCTCTGGGATTCGTGGTGTGCCCCTTTGATGGTTGTTTGTTCAGTTTGGTGACTCAGGGTAAATATGGGGAGCCCAAGGTAAGGGGTGTGTTGGGCATCCATGTTGATGATGGTATTGGTGCTGGTGATGGTTATTTCAAATCCACCATTCAAAAGCTCAGGGGCATCTACGAATTTGGAGCGTATTATGAGAAGGAATTTGATTTCTGTGGAGTCCATTATAAACAGTGGGATGATGGCTCTATTGAGATGGAACAAATCAATTACCTTCAGAAGATTGAGCCAATCGATGTGGCACGGTCTCGCCGGAGTGATCCCGAGGCAGCTGTGAGTGAAATTGAGAGACAGCATCTCAGGAGACTCTGCGGAAGTTTGCAATATGCTGCAGTTCATACTAGGCCAGATCTGTCAGCGAAGACAGGTCAGCTTCAGTCAGTAGTCACAAAGGCACAAGTGAAACATTTGCTGGAAGCCAACAGGGTTTTGTATGAAGGGAAAAAGCATCCTGTTTGCCTGATGGTGGTTCCGATTCCGGAAGAGCAAGTTGCCTTCTGTGTCTTTTCCGACGCGTCCTTTTCCAGTTCTCACAACATGTCATCTCGACAGGGGACACTGATTTTTGCAACGGACGCCAAGTTGGCCTTAAACCAATGCACAGTGGTGTGCCCCATGGCTTGGAGTTCCAAGAAGATTCCGAGGGTGGTCACCTCCACATTGAGTGCTGAATCTATAGCACTGAGTTCCTCTTTGGACAGGCTAGGGTATATTCGTGTATGCTGGGAGTGGCTGAAAAATCCTGGGATCGACTGGTCAGACCCTAGTCAAGTTTTGAAATCAGCTCCAACGGCTAGTGCCGTGACCGACTGCAAGAGTGTCTTCGACATTGCAACAAAGAATGCCACACCGGTATGCAGCGAGTATCGAACAACCCTAGAATGTTTACTAATTAGGGAGCGACTGCAAGAAAACGTAACGATGAGGTGGATAAGCACTCAGGCCATGCTGGCGGATTGTCTTACTAAGAGTATGGACCCAGGCATGTTGAGGGAATGTTTGAGGTCAGGGAGGTATACTCTGTTTGATGAAAACGAAAGCTTGCGTCTGAGAGCATCCAAGCGCGAGAAATTGCAGTGGTTGCGTGATGGATCCAAAGCAAAGGACATGGATGAAGAAAAGGGATTTAAAACTTTTTAATTTTTGGTTTTTGATCAGTGTGATTGTGCCACTTGCTTCCATCCATGTCCATGCCATGTCCACTTTCAGATCCATGCAACTTCATTGCATGTCGCCATCCGATCGCTCGTCCTTTGACGGAAAGTCAGCAGGTCAGTGAGTTCTGGGAACCACCAATCATAGGACTGGAGACACGGGGTGTCCCTCAATTGTGGGTTTTGGGAAGTATCTCCCCTGAAGATTCGCAATATGTATATGTGTATGTATATGTATATGTCTATGTGTATGTGTATGTGTATGTCTATGTATATGTATCTGTATGTGCATATATATATATATATGTGTGTGTGTATGTGTGTGTGTATATGTGTATGTCTATGTGTATGTATATGTATATGTGTATGTATATGTGTATGTATATGTAAATGTGTATGTGTATGTCTATGTCTATGTATATTATATGTATGATGTATATGTATATGTATATGTGTGTATATGTATGTGTCTGTGTATGTGTATGTGTATGTATATGTATATGTATATGTATCTGTATTTGTATGTATATGTATATGTATGTCTGTATATTGTAGCTGTTGTAGCTCGTTGTTCAATCAACAAAACGGCACAAAACATGGTTTTCGGTTCTTGGGACTTGCGCTGTCTAAGTCAAGCTGCAACGAGCAACATCCGCTGTGTTTGAACTTCGCCGAGCAAGCGCTTCAAAAAGTGTGGAGGACACGCAAAGACTGCACTCTTCAATTGCGAAACTCGCAGCTACATGATTGGCAAATGAACAGCAACAATAGCACCAGAGCACAACCACCATGAAACTTTGTGCCAAGAGCTCCACCACAGCTCGAGGCTCAAAGAAAACAGAATGCAAACGTATTAACCTTTAGTTTGAGGCTCTCAATCAATGAACGCAAGGAAAAAGAGTTGGTACCGTATATCTCTACGCCGCAAACAAATAGCAAGAGGAATCATGGGAATTGAATTGAGTCGCACTCTCCTCCAGTTGTGCTGCAAGAGTAAGAGAGATTACCCTATATCCCCGCCAAAAGCGCGTAATATGTTCCAGTGACAACCCAGCAACACTTTAATGCATGACTCTCCAGGGATCATGGAATGTGTTGCCTTGCCTTTGCTGATGCTTTTGAAGTAGTGCAGTTTCTCTCGCACATCACCATCAAGCCTCTCTATGAGCATATTTTCGCTGATGTGAATCCATGCCTGCGAATTGAATGGCGCAGGTTCACCATATGCTCCGCTCCCAAGGTACGAAGCCTCGCAGGATTGCAAGCACTGCGGTAAGATTGGCCATCAGGACAAGTTTCCTCAAATCCTATGTGTGATTTCCGTCCCGATTTTTGGCTGTACACCGACATCGTACCGAAATTGACCCCAGAAGGAACACTTGCAGTGTTTTGCCCAAAATGCCAGCATGATACAGAAAATGCAGCGACGGCAACTGCACTCTTCAGCACCCTGCAGGTGCACTCTGCACTACCAGCCGCACTCTGTCTGCAAAGCCCTAATTGTCTCCCCTACCAATACGTTCAGCTAAACTTGCAGCTGCACAAGAACACCGCAGCAGCAGCAGCACACTGCAGCGACACCTTATCTGTGCCGAGCTCTTCAAACTAATCCAGCTTTGCAACCCAACAGCACTGAGGATTTCAAATTCAAGGTGAAAAGGTTCCCCAGTAGCATCCGCGCATGCTTGGGCCACATTTTGAGTTGCAGCGCGGAAACAAAAGACACACAACGTGGGAAACAAGCTGGGAGACAAAGTGGAAACAAGCTGGGAAACAAAGTGAATGACAAAAAGGAAAACCAGTGGGAAACGGCTGGGATATGAAGTGGGAGACGCGCAAACTGCAGGACAAACAGGGGCACAAGCTGGGACACAAAGTGGGAGACAAATGGACAAAGTGGGCGAGAAAGCGGCACGGAGGGCAAAGTGGGACAGAAAGTGGAGAAAGTGGGAGGCAAAGTGCGAGACACAATGGGAGACAAACTGGGAGACAAAGTCGATGACTCAGTGGGGGACAAGGGGGACAAAGTGCGAGACACAGTCTGACACAAAACGATGGACAAAGTGAGAGGCACAGTGCGGGGACAAAGCGGGAGACAAAGTGGCAAACAAATTGGGGGCCAAAGCGGGAGACAAAGTTGAAACAAACTGGGCTGGGAGCAAAGAAGGGGACAAAGAGGGAAGCAAAGCGGGAGACGAAGTCGGAGATGCAGCATGCAGGAGACAAGCGTGGGTCAAAGCGGGACACGATATGGGAAACAAAGTCCGAGACACAAGCTGAAACAAAGTGATAAACAAAGCGAGAGACAAAAAGGAGGGAGAAAGCGCGAGACAAAGCGGGGGGGAAGTAGAAGACAAAACGTGGGTCAAAGCGGCGGCGGCCAAGCTGAGAGACAAGGAGCGAAACACAGTCTGACACAAACTAGAGGCAGATTGAGAGACAAAGCGGGAGACACACCGGAGGACAAAGTGGCAAAGCAAGTGGGAGACAAACTCGGGAACAGAGTGGGCGACAAAGTGGGAGCAAAGGGGACGACATGCCGGACAGAAAGCAAAGAAAATGTGAGACAAAGCAGGGGGCAAAGCGGAAACAAAGCGTGAGGCAAAGGGGTGACACGCGGGAGACAAAGTGGGAAACGCAGTTGGAGATGAAGGCGAAAGTCACTGGGAGACAAAGCGGGAGGCAAGTGAGAGACAAAGTGGGACACACAGTGGAAGACACACAGCGGGGGATAAGCAAGGAGAAAAAGCGGTAGACAAGGTGGGAGACAAAGCGAGGGACAAGGTGGAATATAAGCTGGGGGACAAGCTGGGAGGCAAAGCGGGCGACAAGCTGGAAGGCAAAGTGGGAAACGAAGCGAAAGACAAAGTTGGAGACCAGCTAAGAGACAAAGTGAGAGCCAAAGCGGGAGACAAAGTGGGAGACGAAGCGGAAGACAAGGTTCCAAAGTCGCCAGAGCCCTGCGCATACGAGATAAGGATACTACCCCCTAGTCTAGTTCTAGAGAGGAAGAAGCATTGGGGAGACAAGGTGGGAGACACCCTGGGAGACAAGCTGGCTCCTCGTACCAGTACCCGGAACTGCTAGGAAAGTTATTGGCACTGTCAGAATTGCTTGCGGGCACCACTGTCCAGGTGTTATTGACAGGTAATTTCTGAATTGTATAGTGGCTGACTCGGGGAGTTGCTGACTCGGACTTTCTTAGTTGCTGACTCGCGCGATTTGAGTTACTGACTCGGACTTTCTTAGTTGCTGACTTGCGCAACTTCGGATAGTTGCTCGCTTGACTCGTCGTTGCTGGCTCACTCAGCTGCTGACTTGGTCAATATTGAGACACGGTAGGCGATAAGGCAGAAGACAAAGCGGCAAAGTGGGAGACACAGCGGGAAACAAGGTGGAAGACAAAGTGGGAGACACGGTGGGAAACAAAGTCGGAAACAAGCAGGGCGACAAAGGTGGGGGACACGGGTGGAAAACACAATGGGGTTGGGGAACACGGAAGGTTCGAACCTTGCGCCCCCATGGGGAAGGAGGGGGAAGTCAGGATACCACCCCCCCTGCTTCTAGAGATTGTTTGCTGCTGTTGCTGTGGGGAATTTACATGGCGAACCCGTGATGAGAAGCATTTTTTTTAAGTTCAGGATGGTTTGGGGGTATGACCCGACCAATCTGTTTGGTGCAGTATGGCCTCCACAGGAGCAGATGGAAGCGGTGGGACCTGCAATTGCAGGCGCCCGCGTTGATTTCTGGCGCGGGTGAACTTTCACATGCATGTCACGGCATTTTGTGGTCACCAGTGACACCGCCTCCCCTGGACTTCCACTTGCATGGGCAACCAAACTTCCATCCTCGGAACTCGGATCTGCATGTTGCGGCACGCCTTTCCCTGCCTCAATAATTTGTGTCCGGGGAAAATGAATAGGACCAACACTGATTAGGCATCCAGCTCCAAATCTTCTCTCAAGAGTTGTAACAGAAAAATTACACCAGCGTAGACCCCAGATAGCAATGGTTTGGGAGACAAGGCAGCAGCGGCACCGGAGGCGGCGATCATGAAGGGAGACGAGGCTGGGAGACAAGGCAGCAGGGGCAGCAAAGGCAGCCATCATTAAAGGAGACAAGGCAGCACGGGCAACCAAGCCAGCGATGATGGAGGGAGACAAGAGTGGGAAACAAGACAGCAGGGGCAAAAATGTCGCCGATCAGGATCCCCTAAACATGGAGAAGGGGTCCGGAATTGTTTTAGATTTTTTCATTCCGTTGTGTTTTTTTTGGGCGTCCTGTTCTGACCATTTTCCTTGCTATACGCAGCATTGGGAGCTGGGAGCTGCCATTTCAACGGTATTTTCCATAGATTTTGCAACATTTTGGTGGAATTTGTATCATTTTGGAGCTGGAAGCTGCCATTTCAACGGTATTTGCAACATCTTTGAATTGAATTCGAACCCCTCATTTTTGATGGAATCTGCAACATTTTGGTGCTTTAACCGTTCATGTAACATGGTAGATTGCAACTATGGGGTTCATGTAGGGTTGGCCTGGGGGGTGGTTTAAGGTTTTTGTGAGGTTTGGTTTTAAGTTTTTTGCGGGTTGGTTTTAAAGGTTTAAGTCAGTCAAAATATTTTCAATGGTTAGTTGGATCTATTTAGGGTTGGTTTTAGGATTTATTTGGGCTTGGTTTAAGATCAGTTTAGGGTTAATGTAGGATTCATTTAGGGTTGGAATCATGGTTTACTTAGGCTTGGTGTAAAATCTATTTAAGGTTGGTTTAGGAGTAGGGTTGGCTTTGGGGGTCATTTAGGCTTGGTTTCAGACCTGTTTGAGGTTGGTTAAAAATTTATTCAAGCTTGGTGTTAAGGTTTTTTGGGTGCTTGGTTTAGGATCTATCTAGGGTTGGTTTTGGGGCCTATTTAGAATGGGTTTTCAATTTGTTTGGGTTTGTTTAAGTTTATTTAGGTCTTGTTTCAAATCTATTTTGGGTTGGTTTAGTATTAGGCTTTGTTTTAAAAAGTTTTTTAGGCTTGGCCAAGATCTGTTAGGGTTGGTTGAGGACCCATTTCAAATTGTTTCGCCGTTTATATTTGGTGTTTGGTTTTAGGTTTTATGTCGGCGTGTTTAAAAAAATTTTTGGGGGTTGGTTTTAAGATTTATCTAGGCTTAGGTTAGCATCTATTTGGGGCTGGTTTAGGATCTATTTAGGGTTGGTTTTAGGGTTTATTCAAATTTGGTTTAGGATCTATCTAGAGTTGGTCTGGGACCTATTCAAAGTAGGTTTAAAGTTTGTTTAGCGTTGGTTTAGAATATATTTAGGCCTGGTTTAAGATCTATTTAGGTAGGGTTTATGTAGGAATAGTTTCAAATTTATAATCGCAGGACATTTAGAAGCTAAACCTTCCGACAATATGGACAGATGCAAAAGCACTGCCATGAAGGAGGTCAGAAGATGGTGACAGTCAGAAGGTGGAGAACGTCAAATGATGGAGAACGTCAGAAAAGAGAAGATGCAGGTGCGCGAAAAGGTAGGAAAGTCGCGAAACACTGTGTTTTTCCAATGTTTTGTGGCTCCGGAGGGTCGAAAAGTAGGCTCGCTAAATGCACGCCGTTGTGGCGCGAAGCACGTTTGGAAGTCAAAAATGTTATCACTGGCGGTCTCGGGGCACTTTTGGAAGTTGAGATGTGGAAAAAGTGCACGGCGTTGTGGCGCGAAGCACATGCTGAAGTAAAAACTGTTAAAACACACCATGTTCGGAGCACTTTTGCAAGTTGCGATGTCGAAAAAGTGCACGCCGTTGTGGCGAGAAGCACATTTGGAAGTCAAAAGTGGCAAAACACAGCATTCTCGGAGCACTTTTGGAAGTTGAGATGTCGAAAAAGTGCACGGCGCTGTGGCGCGAAGCACATTTGTAAGTGAAAGTTGTGCTGTCGAAAAAGTGCACGGCGTTGTGGCGCGAAGCACATTTGGAAGTGAAAATGGTCAAAGCACCACAGGTTCGGACCACTTTTGGAAGTTCAGATGTCGAAAAAATGGACGGCGCTGTGGCGTGAAGCACATTTGGGATTCAAAATGTTAAAAACACCAAACGTTCCGAGCACTTTTGGACGTCCAGACGTCGTTTTGTGTGGCAGGCGCAAGGGATCCTGCACCTTGTCAAAAGTGAGCTAAACGTGTGGGTTTTTGTAGCATTTGCAAAAACGATGGCCGGCGTGGGCCATTTGAAGAGGATCAGCACAGCTGTGTTTTTCGTGGCAGGCGCAGCACAAGAGACACTTCAAGCACAGATGTTAAGAGGTCAGGGCGCTGATTTCCTGAGAGGGTTGTCATTTTGGAGCATCAGATCTTGAGGTTTGCTAAGATGATTTCGCGTGACAGGTGCATCACTTTGTATGACTTGGCTTCACTTTTGCCTGGCAGGCGCAGTACTTTGGAGACATGGCATGGAAAAATCGCAAAACGCATTGGCACGAGGCCGTCAGCTGCACACTCAACGTTCCTTTTTTTTTTTGAAGGAACCACAATAACCACTACAACTACACTACACTACAACTACACTACACTGCACTGCACTACAACTACAACTACAACTACAGCTACAACCACAACGACCACAACATCCACCACAACTACAACAAATACAACTACACCAAAAACAACTACTACAACTACTACAACAACTACAACAACTACAACAGCAACAACTACAACCACAACAACAACAACAACAACAACAACAACTGCTACTACTACTACTACTACTACTACTACTACTACTACTACTACTACTACTACTACTACTACTACTACAACTACAACGACTACAACTACAACTACTACTACAACTACAACTACTACAACAACTACAGCTACAACTTAACTACATGACAACTACAACTGCAACAACTACAACTACAACAGCTATAACAACTACAGCTACAACTACTACAACTACTACTACTTCAACTACATGACAACTACAAATACAACTACAACAACTACAACTACAACAACTACAACTACAACCACAACGACCACAACAACCACCACAAGTACAACAAATACAACTACAACAACTAGAACTACAGCTACAACAACTACAACAACTACAACAACTACAACAGCAACAACTACAACTACAACTACAACTACAACTACAACAACTACAACAACTACAACTACCTCCACACTAACCACTACAACTACACTGTCTACACTACACTACACTGCACTGCAACTACAACTACAACTACAACTACAATTACAACTGCAACCACGGCTACATCTACATCTACAACTACAACCACAACTACAACTACACTACATTACAACAACACTGCGCTGCCTCCAGCAACTTGACGGTCCATCAGTGGGTTCGCTCTGCCATCCATCATTCACAGCAACCAACCTCTCCTATAGGTTTCCTATTTTTGAAACTTCCGCCACCGCCTTGTGCGGTACTACTGGTATNGGGTTCGCTCTGCCATCCATCATTCACAGCAACCAACCTCTCCTATAGGTTTCCTATTTTTGAAACTTCCGCCACCGCCTTGTGCGGTACTACTGGTATTTATTTGGGGAGTGTTTAGGGTTTACGTAGGGTTGCTTCAGCGTTATTCCCGAGAGCGTCTGGGCGAAGGGTTCTTCTAAAAGTTGGATCTGTCAATACATCTTCACATCTTCACAGCTTCACATCTTCACATCTTCACATCTTCACATCTTACATCCTCACATCTTCACATCCTCACGTCTTCACATCCTCATATCTTCACATCCTCACATCTTCACATCCTCACATCTTCACATCTTCACATCTTCACATCTTCACATCTTCACATCCTCACATCTTCACATCCTCACATCCTTACATCTTCACATCTTCACATCTCTCTCTCTTTCTCTTTCCCTCTCTCCTTCTTTTCTTTCTCTCTTTAGGCCGCGGGCAGTGCCGACGAGGCGTCACGAAACGCCACCCCTTTCGCACGAAATGAGGTTCGATCGTCAAAAACTGAGGTGAAATTGCGATTTCACGTGTGCTGGAGCAACCTTTCCCGCACGAAATATAAGATTCGATCGTCAAAAACGGAGGTAAAATTACGATTTCACGTGTGCTGGAGCAACCCTTTCGCACGAGATGAGGTTCGATCGTCAAAATAAGCTGAAGTAAAATTGCGATTTCACGTTGTCGACAGCAACCCGCACAAAATGAGGTTCGATCGTCAAAAACTGAAGTAAAATTACAATTTCATGTGTCCCGGAGCAAGCCTTCCCGCACGAAATATAAGTCAAAAACTGAGGTAAAATTACGATTTCAACTTGTCCGCGGCAACCCTTTCGCACGAGATGAGGTTCGATCGTCAAAAACTGAAGTAAAATTGCAATTTCGAGTTGTCGACAGCAACCCTTTCGCACAAAATGAGGTTCGATCGTCATAAAATTGCGATTTCATGTGTCCCGGAGCAAGCCTTCCCGCACGAAATGCGGAAGAAATGAGGTTCGAGGCGCAAAAAATGCGGTAAAATTGCGATTTTACGTCTCTGTGTAGAAGCGTCTGTGTGGATAAGTGTCTTTGTGTAAAAGCGTCTGTGTGTAAAGTTTGTGTGTAAAAGCTTTTGTGTGTAAGAGGGTCTGTGTGTAAAAGTGTCTTTGTGTAAAGGTGTTTGCGTGCAAAAGGGTCTGTGTGTGTGTGTGTAAAAGAGTCTGTGTGTAAAAGAGTCTGTGTGTAAAAGGGTCTGTGTGTAAAAGGGTCTGTGTGTAAAAG
This sequence comes from Symbiodinium sp. clade C Y103, assembly GCA_003297045.1. NCBI lineage: Eukaryota > Dinophyceae > Suessiales > Symbiodiniaceae > Cladocopium > Cladocopium sp. clade C. The sequence goes on along the minus strand of BGPT01000172.1, from coordinate 628,711 downwards.
TGTTTGTATGTAAAAGCGCTTGTGTGTAAAAGGGTCTGTGTGTAAAAGCATTTGTGTGTAAAAGGGCCTGTGTGTAAACGCATCTGTGTGTAAAAGCGCTTGTGTGTAAAAGGGTCTGTGTGTAAAAGCATCTGTGTAAATGATGAGGATGAGGATGAGGATGAAGATGAGGATCATGAGGGTATGTGGATGAGGATGAGGATGATGATGATGATGGGTTTGTGGATGAGGATGAGGATAAGGATGAAAATGAGGATGAGGATGAGGATGAAGACGAGGAACATGAGGGTATGTGGATGATGACGAGGATGGGGATGAGGATGATGATGTTCATGGGTTTGTGGATGAGGATGAGGATGAGGATGAGGATGAGGATGAAGAGGAGGATCATGAGGGTACGTGGATGAGGATGATGATTATGATGGTGATGATGATGATGATGAGGATGAGGATGAGGATGATGAGGGTCTGTGGATGAGGATGAGGATGAGGATGATGATGAGTCTGTGGATGAGGATGAGGATGATTATGAGGATCAGGAAGGGATGAAGATGAGGATCATGAGGGTACGTGGATGAGGATGTCAATGTGGGTGAGGATGTCAATGTGGATGAGGATGTGGATGAGGATGAGCATGAGGATGATGATGGGTCCGTGGATGAGAAAGAGGATGAGGATGAGGATCATGAGGGTATGTGGATGAGGATGAGGATGAGGATCATGAGGATGAGGATGAGGATGAGGATGAGGATGATGAGATACGCAGGTCACTAAGGCACAGGTTCTGGACCAGCACCCACTGTGAACCGTGCAAACACCGGAAGCACTGAATATGTTAGGCAAACGAAACAAACGAAACTAAACATGGACAGTCGTTGTTTGGCAGTTTCAGATGTTTTGACTAAGGACAGTGCATGTTGTTGTCTAAGGACTTTGTGACTAAGGATGTAGTCTTGCAGGGGGTTGCGCAGGTCACTGAGCTACAGGTACCCACTGTGAACAATAGAAACGCTGGAAGCAGTGAATATGTTTATCAAAGGAAGCAAACGAAACTAAACACACTGACAGTGATTGCTTCGCAGTTTCAGATGTTTTGGTTAAGGACAGTGCACGGTGTTGAGTAATGACTTTGTGAATTCCGACGTGTTCTCGCAGAAGGTTGCGCATGTCACTAAGGCACAGGTTTCAGGTCAGAGCGCGTCCAAGTCTAGGGACTGGACCAGCGCCCACTGTGAACCGTGCAAACACTGGAAGCACTGAATGTGTTTGTCAAACGAAACAAACACAATTAAACATCGACACTCGTTGTTTGGCCGTTTCGCATGTCTTGACTAAGGACAATGCATATTGTTGACTAGGGACTTGCACATCCTCATCATCATATCTGCACATCTTCACATCTTCACATCCTCACATCATCACATCCTCACATCCTTACATCTTCACCTCTTCACGTCTTCACGTCTTCACATCTTCACATCTTCACATCTTCGCATCTTCATATCTGCACATCTTCAAATCTTCTTTGCGTGTAAAAGGGTCTGTGTGGAAAGCGTCTGCATGTAAAAGCGTCTGTGCGTAAAAGGGTCTGTGTGTAAAAGCGTTTGTGTAAAAGCGCCTGTGCGTAAAAGGGTCTGTGTGTAAAAGGGTCTGTGTGTAAAAGCGTTTGTGTAAAAGCGCCTGTGCGTAAAAGGGTCTGTGTGTGTGTAAAAGCGCCTGTGCGTAAAAGGGTCTGTGTGTAAAAGGGTCTGTGTGTAAAAGGGTCTGTGTGTAAAAGGGTCCGTGTGTAAAAGGGTCTGTGTGTAAAAGTGTCTGTGTGTAAAAAGCTCTGCGTGTAAAAGCGTCTGTGTGTAAAAGCCTCTGCGTGCAAAAAGCGTCTGAGTGTAAAAGTCTATGTGTGTAAAAGCGTCTGTGTGTAAAAGCGTCTCTGTGTAAAAAGCTCTGCGTGTAAAGTTTGTAAAAGCGTCTGTGTGTAAAAGTCTCTGTGTGTAAAAGCGTCTGTGTGTAAAAGCGTCTGTGTGTAAAAGCGTCTGTGTGTAAGAGGGTCTGTGTGTAAAAGGGTCTGTGTGCAAAAGCGTCTGTGACGTCTTATTTCTCTCTGCACATCTTCACATCTTCACATCTTCACATCTTCACATATTCACATATTCACATCTTCACATCTTCACCTCATCACATCATCACATCCTCACATCTTCAAATGCTCACATCTTTATCTCTTCACATCCCCACATCTTCACCTCTTCACATCCTCACATCTTCACATACTCATCAATCTCTTTATTTTTTTGCGCCTTATGCATTCACATCTTCTTTCTTTGAGACATCTTCACATATTTCTCTCTCTATGTTTCATGCTGTACGATCTTCACAGTTACATATCTCACTATACTTCTCTTCGCTCTCGGGCCATCCGTCGTCTAGTTTTTGTTGGTTTGGGGGTCATTTATGGTTGATCTATGTAGGGCTGGTTTAAGGTTAAATTGTATGATGCTTCTTACGGCTTATCTACAATATGAGAAACAAAAAAGCAGGGAAAAAAAGAGAAGCAGACAAGCAGAAAAGCAGGTAAGTAAAGAAGCAGGGAAAAGCAGAAAGCAGAGAAGCTGGCTGGAAAAGCACAAAAGCGGGGAAGCAGAGAGGCAAAGAAGCAGAAAAGCAGAAAAGCAGATAAGAAAAGAAGCAGAGAAGCAAAGAAGCAGAAAAGCAGGAAAACGCAGGGAAGCAGAGAAGCAGGCAAGCAGGGAAAAGCAGAAAAGCAGGCAAGCAGAGCAAAGCACAGAAAAGCGGAGAAGCAAGGAAGCAGGGAAAAGCAGAGAAGCTGGGAAACTGGGAACCAGAAATATTAAAAAAACAAAACGGAGGAAAAAAAACTGTGTGAAAAAATAGCCGATAGCATTCCATTGAGAAGTAAGAACCCCTGGGTAAAATCGTGAATGCAATACCACCGTTTGTCTCTGGGCTTCCGACGACGCTCAGGGATGCATTCTCAGCAAACCTGGCAAAAAAATGCAAAAAATATAACGCATGCGGCAGCGTTGGATCTGACTGTGCAATGGGTGTGTGAGCCTGCCGAACTCACCTCGACGCAAGTCGCTATTTCGGTCCTAAAATGCCGCTGCGCAATCTAGTTATAGACACTTATATAGATACATAGAATGTCAGTGAACGGACTTGACGGACTTGACTTGTCTGAGGCTGTCAGTGAAGAGACGCAAACAGGACGGATCTTACACAGATTTGGGGCCGAGTCACCAGACTACAAAGACACACAAAGACATACAAAGACCGCATGTTCCAGGGTTCCAGGGTTCAGCGGGCAAACAACCACTCCCAGACCCAGAAATTCAAACCCAACAGACACCGCTGTTCGGAACCATGTCAATACAAAACTGCAACAGCTATAGTCAGCACATACAGGTTTGCAAATCTATGGACACACAGTAAAATACACCAAGAATTGACCTTCAATACAATACCTGCGAATATTTCACACCAAAGCTGTCGACGCCTCCACCGCAACATGCGTCCATCTTCTAATCGACTATCTTGAGCATTTGACCCTTGACAAATTGCCCCTAAGAAAGTTGCAATCAGGATCTGTATGGGTCTTTGATGATCTTTCCATATCGCTGGGACAAACACATGGACAAAGATCTTTGAACAAACTGACAACGACAGCCCCACTGTCATTTCATTCTCTGCTCCTGGAGCTGCCGTTTCAAGTCTTCGCATACCTCCGCTGGGTCAAGTCTTCGCTACACATAAAACAAGCTTCGAGACTTCGTCTGACATCATGAATAAAAACAGGATATTGCATCATACGATTGTACAACATTCAAACTGACATTTGACGAATGACGTTCGGGGAGATGTGAATTCAGCAGACTTCTACAGCATGAACCATGCAAATGCGATTTGCTTTGAACTTGGTTGCTACAAACTGAGGACAGGCCTGTGCTGTAGTGCGATCAGAAGGCCCATCCTCAGGTAAAACCTTCACGGTGGATCGCTGAGACTAGTTTTGGAATCTGCCAGCCGAAGGGCAACTCAATGCCAAGCAATCCAACACAGGGCCTCGAAGTCTATCACAATGCTGGACATCAACGCATCAGCACCAGTCGATGTACATTGGGACAGCTCATGGGATTGGTTGCATGCTCTCTGAACCTTGCACTGTTCAGTTCACTAGAAATTCCCACCGCTGCCAAGCAAGACACGGGGAAAACACAAAGCAGGTCCTATGAGGTTTGTGAGTTGCGAGTTACAAGAAGCTTCCTTCGTAAACAATTTCCTTTCACTGAGATTTGGCTCCGAAATTTTGCGAATTAAAGTGCAGCTGAGCCAAAGTGTCCATTTGAGGCGCTAGGTCCAGACAACTCCAGGCACAGAAGATACAAATAGACAAACAGTTGCCATCAACAATTCCGAGTCAGACTGAGGAAACCATCAGAGAGCATATGAAAAGTATATTTGGATCGTTGGAACATGTTGAACCATTCAATAGCCCTGGTAGCAAAGACCCCTAGCCGCTGTTACTTAGGACCGAATCTGAACAATGATCAATTGCAAGGGGGGGCCGTGAGTTGAACGCATGGAAGTGTAGTATGTATGATTCAATGACCAATTATTCGACTCAGCCCAAACTTGAACGAATTACTGATTTGTTTCTGTGAGAACCGCCATGACCATTGGTACATTGTGGAGATGCAAACATCCCTTATGGGAAGCAAAGCCATGGCCCATAAATTCAGAAAAGACTCATGACAGCAGCCCCTCAAGGCTGGTTTCAGACGGTTCCTCGGAAATGGCGAAAGCATGGAAACAGTCTCCCAGATTATCATCGAATTGCCCCAACTTTGAGGAATATATTCAGTCCTTGACATGCTTAAGCAGAGAACTTACACTCCAACAATCTTCAAACTCCTTTTTGTTCTGCAGACCTACTCAAGGGCTGGTGCGCACAAATATGTGCTTCGTACCTTACTACAGCCGGTGAAGGCTTCAGGCTCTCGGCCTGAGGAAAGCACTTGATTCGGGGATGCAATGTTAAAGCACTTTGAATCTCGTCTGCACCGACCGCTCTTCAGTCACAGACTCCACAGTGACTCCACAGAATCTAGCTAAAGCATGCTAAAGCCTGTTCAGGTCCTCTCATTCATCGAGGCATCCAGGGAATTCGGACTGACATGCCCCGTTGCCACGCTCGCTCAGCACGTGCCTTGGTATCGTAATGCCTGTCTGCTGTGAAATGATGTGACGGAAATCATAACCAGAAAAAACATGAAAAAATCATCCTTGTTGTGGCTTAGGGACTCCAAATACGTCCGAGCAGGAACTTTGTATGGCCTCCGTTAGCAATCCTTTGTTTGACTCCTTTGGGCCAGAAACTACAAATTTAATTGGATCAGCATGAACAATCCAACAAACCATATGAAAGTGAAGCATGCCAAGCTGCCCCTGCATTGTGGCCACGGCCGGTGCCTCTGAGTCAGTCACATTGTAGCTGTCCCATCTGATGGATACTTCCGCAATATGAAAGCTGCAGCGTGAGGTATCAAACTGCGCGTATGTGGTGTTATTGGACACGTTGGGCAGCCTTTCTGCGACAATTTGCGGTGCATCATTTTTTGTCTTCTTTTTAATTAAAGACACCTGGTGTATGCTCTGAGCAACAGACTGCTTCACCAGCACTTGGTGGGCCCTGAGAAACCTGGTCCAAAAGCATAGTGGCTGAAATACGAACTCACTACAGAATCACGCCCTACACCTCTCAGACTTTCATAGAACTGTTTGCCTGGCGCAAACTGCATGTCTACAAACATCAAAACTGACAACCCTTGTCTCCAACAAAAACTCGCATGAAGTTCCCGACCGTGTTCTGAATCTGCCGGACCTCCCAGGTATGACGCTGAGGTAAAGGACGAATGATTGTGCACTTTGTGAGGGTCTGTGCCCGCGTGTGCATGTGTGAATGAATGTCTGGCTATCTGATCTATCTTTGAAACTCTGCCCAAAATATCTCAACGTTGAAATTCGCCCAGACCGAAGGTGCCGGAGCGTGGTAGTTTAGGAGCCGAGCGATCCGACTGAATCAACGATTTCATGGCGCAGCTTCAGTAGTGAAGGGGGCCACTTTTGAGAAAACCCCTGCCAAAAGATTATATATAATTTACAGGTTATCCATATCCGCGCAACGTCGTCCAAATTCACCGTTTCGACCCAGCATTTTCGCAACATGGTCTCAACTTGGACCCAACCTGGGCTTACATGTTCCCAACTTCAGCTCAACTTGGATCCATTTGGCTCCAACTTGGGCCCAACTTGGGCCCAACTTGGGCCCAACTTGGGCCCAACATGGCGCAACTTGGTTTCAAGTAGCACCTGTTTGGGAGCAACTTCGGCTCAAATTGACGGGTTCAACGTGGGGCACATGGCAAAATACTGAAGACACAGGGTTTCGTTGGTGTTTCCCATGGCATCTGTGAAGGTTCGCGTTGTTCCCTATGTTGGGTCTCCTGTTGGGCTGCCCAACACGGGCCAGCATTGCCGACCCAACGCGACATGCTGAAAACATTTGTTTTTACCGCTGCTCCCCATGTTTTTTGGCATCGACCGGGGCTCGTGCTGGGCCATGTTCCTGACATAGCAGCCCCTGCGCGGGCTCAAGTTGCGGAAGGTTAGACCGAACTGGCGACAAGACTTCCCAAGTTGCGCAATCTTGAACCCAACTGGACGCCAAGTGGTTGAGCCCAAGCTAGCCGCAGTGCTCGGCCCGACTCAAAGCCAGGTACAGCCAAGTTTGCCCCCCAAACCGCTTAAGTTTGAGTAGGCCCGTGTTGTTCACCCCGCGTCCCCAGCTACCATACTCCTCAACTTCGAAAAGCCATGCCTGGCCCGCGCAATTCCCCTTCCCGCTTCCAAGCCGGAGCTTTCACTGTGTTCATCGCAAGGCTACCGACTAGAATTCTATACTGTACTGTATATTAGATACCAGTAGTACCGCACAAGGCGGTGGCGGGAATTTCAGTGGAGGGGCAAAGGGGGGCCGAAACTTGGGTTCCGGCGTTGGCGCTGCGACGCTCTTGGGGGCAGGTGGCGCTGCGGCGCTGCGACGCTGCGACGCTGCCAGGGTGCCGTTGACGCTGCGACGCAGCGACGCTGCGACGCTGCGATGGGGCCGTGGGCGCTGCGACGCTGCAACGCTGCGACGTTGCGACGCTGCGACGCTGCGACGCTTCAACACTTCGACGCCGCGACGCTGCGACGCTGCGGCGCTGCGACGCTGTCGCCCGCCCAGTGACGCTGCGACGCTGTTGGCGCTGCGGTGCTGCGACGCTGTCGTCCGCCCAGTGACGCTGGGACGCTGTTGGCGCTGCGGCGCTGCGACGCTGCCCAGCAGGAGCGACGCTGCGACGCTGTTGTCGCTTGGCAGCCAGAGCCACGCTGTGACACTGTCCTTTTCAAGATCAGTTGAAGCTAAAATCCCATTCAACGTATGGGTCAGAGGGGGTGGCGGATTTGGTCGCTTTTGAAGATCAGTTGAAGTTAATATCCCATCCGAGGTATTGGTCAGAGGGGGTGGCAGATTTGATCCCTTATGCAGAAAAATTGCGAAGTCACTATCCCAGTCAACGTATTGGTCAGAGGGGGTGGCGGTTTTGATCCCTCTTGAAGATCAGTTGAAGTTGATATCCCATGCAACGTATTGGTCAGAGAGGGTGGCGAATTTCAGACCCTAAGAGAAGTTGTGAAGTTGATACCCCACTCAACGTATTGGTCAGAGGGGGTGGCGGATTTGATCCCTTAGAAAGAAAACTTGTGAAGGTAATATCCCATTCAACATATTGGTCAGAGGGGGTGGCGGATTTGCTCCCTTTTGAAGATCAGTTGAAGTTACTATCCCATCCCACGTCTTGGTCAGAGGNTATTGGTCAGAGGGGGTGGCGGATTTGCTCCCTTTTGAAGATCAGTTGAAGTTACTATCCCATCCCACGTCTTGGTCAGAGGGGGTGGCGAATTTGAGAGCCTAAGAGAAGTTGTGAAGTCAATATCCTAGTCACAACGTATTGGTCAGAGGCGGTGGCGGATTTGATCCCTTTTGAAGATCAGTTGAAGTTACTATCCCATCCCACGTCTTGGTCAGAGGGGGTGGCGGGTTTGATCCCTTAGGAAGAAAAGTTGTGAAGTTAAAAACCTATCCAATGTATTGGCCAGAGGAGGTGGCGCATTTGATTTCTTACGAAGAAAAGTTGTGAAGTTAAAATCACAGTCAACATATTGGTCAGACGGGGTGGCGGATTTGATCCCTTCTCGGCTTCTCGGCTTCTCGGCTTGTCTGGTGGCTTCTCGGCTTCTCGGCTTCTCAGCTTGCCTGGTGGCTTCTCGGCTTCTCGGCTTCTTGGCTTCTCGGCTTCTCGGCTTGCCTTGTGGCTTCTCGGCTTCTCGGCTTCTCGGCTTGTCCGGTNGGTGGCTTCTCGGCTTCTCGGCTTCTTGGCTTCTCGGCTTCTCGGCTTGCCTTGTGGCTTCTCGGCTTCTCGGCTTCTCGGCTTGTCCGGTGGCTTCTCAGCTTCTCGGCTTCTTGGCTTCTCGGCTTGCCTTGTGGCTTCTCGGCTTCGCGGCTTCGCGGCTTCTCGGCTTCTCGGCTTCTCGGCTTCTCGGCTTCTCGGCTTGCCTGGTGGCTTCTCAGCTTCTCGGCTTCTCGGCTTGTCCAATGGGTTCTCAGCTTCTCGGCTTCTCGGCTTCTGGGCGCATTTCTGGGCCCCTTTTACCCGTGCATTTCAAAAATAGGAAACCCACAGGATAGGTTGGTTGCTGTGACTGATGGATGGCAGAGCGAACCCACTGATGGACCGTCAAGTGCTGGAGGCAGCGCAGTGATGTTGTAATGTAGTGTAGTTGCAGTTGTGGATGTAGTTGTAGATGTAGATGTAGCCGTGGTTGCAGTTGAAATTGTAGCTGTAGTTGTAGTTGTAGTGCAGTGTAGTGTAGACAGTGTAGTGGTAGTGGTCAGTGTGGAGGTAGTTGTAGTTGTTGTAGTTGTAGATGTAGTTGTGGTTGTAGATGAAGTTGTGCTTGTGATTGTAGATATAGTTGTAGTTGTAGATGTAGTTGTGGTTGTAGTTGTAGTTGTGGATGTAGTTGTTGTAATGTAGTTGTCACGCAGTTGAAGTTGCAGTTGCAGTTGCAGTTGTTGTTGTTGTTGTTGTTGTTGTTGTTGTTGTTGTTGTTGTTGTTGTTGTTGTTGTTGTTGTTGTTGTTGTTGTTGTTGTTGTTG
>BGPT01000172.1:588837-619386 GCA_003297045.1 Symbiodinium sp. clade C Y103 | reverse complement strand
TGTTGTTGTTGTTGTTGTTGTTGTTGGTGTTGCTGTTGCTGTTGCTGTTGCTGTTGCTGTTGCTGTTGCTGTTGCTGTTGCTGTTGCTGTTGCTGTTGTCGCTGTCGCTGTCGCTGTCGTTGTCATTGTCGTAGTCGTAGTCGTTGTCATTGTCGTAGTCGTAGTCGTTGTCGTAGTCGTAGTCGTAGTCGTAGCCGCAGTCGGAGTCATAGTCGTAGTCGTAGTCGTATAGTCGTATAAGTCGCAGTCGTAGTCGTAGTCGCAGTCGTAGTCGTAGTCGTCGTAGTAGTCGTCAAAGTAGTAGTCGTAGTCGTAGTCGTAGCCGTAGTCCTATAGTCGTAGTCGTAGTCGTATAGTCGTATAGTCGTATAGTCGTATAGTCGTATAGTCGTAGTCGTAGTCGTAGTCGTAGTCGTAGTCGCAGTCGCAGTAGTAGTAGTAGTAGTAGTAGTAGTAGTAGTAGTAGTAGTAGTAGTAGTAGTAGTAGTAGTAGTAGTAGTGGTAGTAGTAGTTGTTGTTGTAGTAGTAGTAGTAGCAGTAGTTGATGTTGTTGTTGTTGTTGTTGTTGTTGTTCTAGTGTGAGTGGGAGTGGGAGTGGGAGCACGAGTGGTAGTTGTTATGGTAGTGGCAAGTGTAGTGGTAGTTGTAGTTGTGGTGATAGTGTAGTTGTAGCTGTTGTGGTAGTGGTAGTGTTATAGTGGTAGTTGTAATGGTAGTTGTAGTTGTGGTTGTTGTTGTAGTTGTAGTTGTAGTGCTAGTTGTAGTGGTAATTTAATTGTAGTTTTAGTTGTGGTTGTGGTTGTAATTGGACTTGTGCTTGTACTTGTAGTTGTGGTGTAGTCACAGCCAAACTTCAAAAATTCACCCGAAACGCTCATTTTTTAACACTTTTGACTTGGAAAAGTGCTTCGCGCCACAACGGCGTCCACTTTTTCGACATCGAATCATCATCGAATCGTCAAAAAGTGCTCCAAAAATCTGTTTTTTTACGCTTTTCACTTCCACATGTGCTTCGCGCCACAACGCCGTGCACTTTTTCCACATCGCAACTTCCAAAAGTGCTCCGACCATGACGTGTTTTGTACATTTTTACTTCAAAATGTGCCGTGCACTTTTTCGACATCTCAACTTCCAAAAATGCTCCCAACGTGACAATTTTTAACACGTTTTACTTCCACATGTGCTTCGCGCCACAACGCCGTGCACTTTTTCCACATCGCAACTTCCAAAAGTGGTCCGAACATGTGGTGTTTTTAGCATTTTGACTTCCAAATGTGCTTCGCGCCACAACGCCGTGCACTTTTTTCCTTATCTCAACTTCCAAAAGTGGTCCGAGCATGAGGTGCTTTGTACCTTTTCACTTCAAAATGTGCTTCGCGCCACAACGGCGTACAATTCTTCATCTCTCATCTCCCCAGATGGCTCCGCACCCGCCGCTTTAGCGAGCCTACTTTTCGACCCTCCGGAGCCACAAAACATTGGAAAAACACACTGTTTCGCGACTTTCCTACCTTTTCGCGCACCTGCATCTTCTCTCTTCTGACTTTCTCCGCATCTGATCTTTTCTCTTCTGACTTCTCCATCTTCTTACTTTCTTCTTGGCTGTGCTTTTCCATCTGTCCATATTGATTGTCGGAAGTTTGACTTCTAAACTTCCTTCGATCATAAATCAACGAACAAATAAATCAATGAATGGATGAATGAATGGATGAATGAATGAACAAACCCAAATATAGCTGACCAGTGGGACTGATAGAGACAAGAGTGGATGCAGAAAGCCACAAGTAGATACAACTCAGGAATGATAACAATGAAAAGAAATGGAGATGGAGAGAAAACGAAATATATGTAAATTATATAGATATACATACGATATATATTTTTTATTTATTTATTTATTTATTTATTTATTTATTTCTTTATTTATTTATTTATTTATTTATTTTTATTTATATATATATATATGTATACGTGATATATATTTATGTGCGCAATGCCGCAAAATGCCTGATCCATCCAGAAGGATTGCTGCTCCCGCAGGAACGTGGCCACCTCCACGGGCAAAGCAAGGCTGCCACGGTCCATTCTCAAAATAACAATTCCGAACATCGCTGAAAACCTCTCTGACCATCTGCAGATCCTCAAGACTTTTTGAACATGTTTGAATTCAACTCTCCAAAACACTCAAGTTGGAAAGAGTTTGCTTAAAGAAATGAATTGGCAAAGAGTTGCTGGGATAAGAAACAGGAAGCAGAGGAAAGTGAGAGGAAAGTGTGCTGAATTGTGCGATAAAAGAATTTCAACGTCTGCTCTGGGCCTCCTCAGCACGGCCTAATGCATCCAGAATTTCCTGGCACTTTTCGCTTCTGAAAAAGTCTGTCCGTGTCTAATGAGAGTTGAATAAGGCAGCTGGTGATCACAGAGATTTGGATGGATCTAGATATTGAGTGACTGCTCATGATCGGTCTGCAGCATCATAACTACAATCAGCAGGAATGTTGAAATCAAATCACAGGCTGACTGTTGCGCGCAGCTTCCGACAATGCATTAGCTAGACATGTTTTCATGCCACTGGCGCCCAACACAAAATTTGAGAATGTCTCAAGTCCATCTATATTTGTGCTGTCTGTATGCGTATATACATATATGATTATATAATTATATGTATATATGGCCCAGCGTCTGGTGGCCCCACCTCCCCCCGAGATGGCGATGGTCTCTACATGTACTTTGTATGGACAGAAACGTTTTCTGATTTATATGGACAAGCCTTGACTGGAAGAGTTTTCGCAGCACCTCGACTAGCCGCTGCTGGAATTTCATCAACAAAGACTTGTCCGAATTGCGAGTGTATTGAAACCCACCACATTTGTACCCAGCATCATTTGTTTGTGCAGTGTTCGCATTATGAAGCAACGCGACCCGCTAATCCACCAAATGAGCTGGACTTGTCTTGGAACACAGGTGTCATTTTTTCCGAAAAGCTTCAAATTCATTATGCTCACCTTCCGGCGCCAATGCGTGGCCGCGTAGAGGCTAAAGAGACTGTGTTTGTTGATGGAAGCTGCTTGCACCTTCCCTGCAAAGACTTGCGCACCGGAGCCTCCTCATACTATGTGCCCGGGCAAGTTAAGTTTGCGCATTTGCTCCCCGGAGCTGACATCTCATCTCAAAGAACNCTGCAAAGACTTGCGCACCGGAGCCTCCTCATACTATGTGCCCGGGCAAGTTAAGTTTGCGCATTTGCTCCCCGGAGCTGACATCTCATCTCAAAGAACAGATATATATGCGCTTCTTCTTGTACTTCATCATTTTGGTGGACGGATCACAGTCGCTACTGATTGTTCAGCAGTCATCAAAGGACTTGCTGCACTCAAATCTGAACAGCCTGAACAGCGATTTGTGTTTTTACTGTGACAACCGCGATCTTTGGCTTCAAGTTAAAGCCGCCCTTGACGTGTTCCCAAGTGATGTCCAAAGTATCAAAGTGAAGGCCCATGTGAGCCTTGCCTGCCGGTCCCAGGACCCATTTCTCACAGCAGGGAACATTGAAGCAGACAAATTGGCCAGAACTCTTGCGACAGAAAGGGCCGATGAAAAGTTCGAACTTTTCCAGAGCAGACTCAGGGAGGCGGTTGGTTTGCATGCCCACATTATTTCCACGCTCCCTAAGCAGGCTTCTGTTGTTGAAAGAGGCGTCCTTTCTGGCAGTGGGGGTTCCGAGCTTAATGGCTCTTTTCATACCTCTATTGCTCGAATTTGCGCACGCCCTCCAGTCCGCAGGTGCGTTGGCAAGCAACTACATTGTAGGGGTGTCTGTCTCCGGAACATGCCTGTTTTTCGGCTAGCCCCAGTAGAAGAAAGATATGCGCAAGCTTGCGGCAATGGAGTGGCAACCTTTCAAATGTTTCAAGACTTGAAATCACATTATTCGACCTTTGGATATCAAACGCTCAACACACTCCCAGGAAGCCACTCTGGCATCTTTTTTTCTTCGATGGGATTTGGCTGTTGCCCTCCTATGACAAATGGCCTCAGCCTTCTCAACTTACTGAGCGTGGTACGTTGCAGGCTGGATCGCCAAATGCCACTCACCTTAAGGGAGCCAGGGAAACGGGTCGACCCAGACACTTTCCTTAGGGTGGGAAGGTTGGGAGTGAAAAGGCGACACAGGGTAGAGTGGGTTTTGGGCTTGACCCAAAATACCTACATAAATTTCGGCACAAGCCGTGGATATCAAACGCTCAACAGGCTCCCAGGAAGCCCTCACTCCGCTCTGGCATCTTTTTTTGTTCGATGGGATTTGGCTGTTGCCCTCCTATGACAAATGGCCTAGCCTCAGCCTTCTCAACTTACTGAGCGTGGTAAGTTGCAGGCTGGATGGCCAAATGCCACTCACCTTAAGGGAGTCAGGGAAGTGTCTCCCAACGTCGATGGTGACTTTCCTGTCTTCCCTACGGTGTGTTGGCGTCACTGGGACTGCACAAGCGGGTGTGCAGCGCCAAATCCGCAAATAGAAAAAGCGGGTGAAACGCCAGGATTTGGAAAAACAGGCTGTACACGTTTGTGCGACCAAGCATCAAGTGTTGACGCATCGAAACGGCTTGGGCCGTCAGCCAGATTGCTTTTGGACTCCACCCTATCGATGCAAATGTCTTTAGGGTGGGCTGAGGCCGTACTCCAATAATCTCCGATCAAGGGGGTGGTGTCGGTTTTACTGGAGTAACCTCTCACCAAATTGGATGCGGAAGAATCGTTATCAATGAAATGGATAAGTTGTTTACCCTCCAGCAGATGACTCCAAGTGCGTACAGCAGTTGGCGCAGCCAGGGTTTCCAAGGGTGTCATATAGTTTTCCTTCGGTGCCCACAGCTGGTGGATGTGAGCGGGCACTCCGCAAGCGAAGTACTCCATGTGAAAACTTAGAGTCTCAAGGATCAGGACTCCGCCAAGACCATAACGAGGGCCCTCAGCCGGAGGAGGTTGAAGTCCTTAGCACTTGTGGTGTGCTGAGACAACACCTGACTGTGATCGTCCTTAAGGACATTGCTCATTGAACGGATGGGAGAGGACAAGTGCTCGCTCCAGATGCTCCGTCTGGGAAGACAGCCCATCCGCGATAAGCTGCTTTCTCTTTCCGTAGCTGGGTTGCCTTCCGGCCTCCTGCATATTGACAGTCTGTTCATTGCGGTCTCCGGCGTCGGTCGGACACTCGGGGTGCGCCCCCCTGCGTTTTGCTCTGGGGTCAACAGATGGCCCATGCTCCTACGCGTCCCTTTGTTCGTTGGTACCAAGTTACTTGAGTCCATAACTTGGGCAAGAGTCTGGAATTCCACTTTCAGACATTTCTCGGTCTGAAGCCTGGTACCCCCCAGCTCTTCCCCAAACTGTTCAGACATGGCCCTGGTGAGTGGAGCATTTGGTCCTGAGAAGATTTCGACAAAGAACCTTCTGAACCCAGCACCTTTGCAGCGCAACGTGCATAAGCGGCGCAAAAACCGGAGGGGTATTCCCAGTTGTGAATTGCACCACCTTTCCGCCCGATATTGTCGGTCTCCATTTTAGATGCTTGAGCCCTGTATGTTCACAAACCGACCTGCCTGTACAGGTTAGCCCCATCTCCCTAAGCACGGGGTGATTACAGATAAGCATCTGGTTCTTCTCCCTACGGCTACCCTCAAACATACAAGTATGGTAGTTCACCACAAACACCCCCTTCAGGTCGAGCAGCCTTCTCCAGCTCTCCAGATGTTGAGCCAGACTCCTGGCTGGGTGCTCAAGGGTGAAGAAACGACCCTCCTTATGTGCCCTCAAACATTTGTCGGCCGACATGTCTGCCATGCGCGTGTCATCTTGTAATTTCTTTTGTGGGTTTTTTGTAACTCCTGGGGAATACCAGTGGGGTGGTCTTCACTCCTAATTGGGCGGGCGGCGGGGTGCATTGACAAAAATTTGGAAGTGGGATCTCGTGTGCCCTGGAAAAGGTGACACAGTTAGGAGCCCAATGCTCAAGTGTTACCTCGTCCAATCTAGAGTCAAGCTCACTCCTATGTTTGAAAACACATTTATCCCTCAAAACTTCCCAAGGTTCAAACACCTTGCTCATTTTGCTGGGGGGAAATACTCACCTCATCACTCCCCGCGGAGTTGTTGGCGGAACAGCTGCACAGGGTCTTTTCATCGGAAGATCCGCTTCTCTCGACGAAAGGCCCAATCCCTATTTGTCGGCCTTCTAGGCCGCCTCAGCCTTGGCCTTTTCGGCCTCTCGCGCCTTGGCCTTGTCCTTCATGGCTTTGCGAAATCCTTCAGGCATCTTGCAGAGAGGCTCGTGGCCTTTTTTGCAAATCAAACACTGCGTCATCTTCTTCTTCTTTTTCGGAGGCTCCTGTCTACCTCTGGGAAGAGGTGAGGGCTCCTGATCCGCCTCCCTGCTGGGCGATCGTGCCCGCTTCTGCTGTGACTTGTAGGGCTTCTCGATTCCTTGATCGGGCAAAGAACGAATCACAGGATCTAGAAGTCTCCAAACCCCGAGCTGGTTGTTCTCCATGTGGTATATAGGAGATGCCACCATCGAGCGTGCCCACCTCACGCGATAGCCATCGAAGCGCACAGTCGAATCTGCGAACTTCCTGGATAGTCGGGGCTCTCATGCCCTCCGGAACCTCAGCAATGATTGCACCAACATAGCGGTCGTGAAGCGCTCTGTAGATGGTGTATCCACCTCCAGCATTTCCACCGCACGAGCTCGAAGGTCGAGCCGCTTCCTCAACGTCTCCATGTCGTTGGTCGGGTCTCCAGGGAGGTCTGAGATCTCCTTCTCCTTTACCGTGAGGCGCTGGTCTTTGGAGAGGACGACTTCTACCTTGGATTTCACGAGGATGCCTGCTCTCTCCATTGTCTGCTCCTCCTCCAGGGATAGGAATGCTTCCCAGGCACATACTCACATGATGCTCCCGGTCCTCGCATACTCCTGGCGAGGCGGGTAAGACCAAACAAAGAAGGTCTCTCGCGGTCTGTGGTCGGCCGAGGCATCCCTCTTCCAACGGCAGCGGTCTCCATGGCCACAGGCGGGGGCAATAGTCGTCTCCAGAGGCCGGCCTTCCCAGTTCTGTCTTGCAGAGCTCCTTGCTGCGTCATCATCCCCCATCTTGAACTCTTGCCATGGCACCGGAGGACTCCTGTTGAAGACAATGGGTCCCTGCTGGTCGTCATTGTATCGCGCTTGAGGGCATATGACATCGCGCAGGAACTCCTCCAGGTCTTCCTGTGAACTGATGCGCAAAGCAAAGGACTTGTATGAGTGGATGCCAAGTGAGTTCATGATCAAGTAATCGGACTCCGCTACCCCGAACTGGGCTGCCGACCTTTGGAACGCGGCCGGAATACTCGCCTGCGACAGGGCAGTCATCTCAGGCGGACCCGTTCTTTCAGGACTTGGCGACCAGAGTGCTGCGGCTTGCGTGCAGTCACCACCATGCTGCTCTCAAGCATCGGTCGCAAGGTTTTCCCGGTATAACTCCCAAGTTTTTCTCTGGGGGAAAGTTACTCACGGAGGTTCTCAGAAATTCTGCCCCACCCATGTCTGCTCAGCTCATGCGACTTCTGCAACCGTTTTTTACGCATTGCGACTGTCTGCATGGTCGCTCAGGAACTGGGCCCCTCCCGCTTCGGGCCATTGGAGAGATGCTCAGTATGATCTTTCTTGCTGCTCTCACACCTCCTGCAACACCCAACACAATGAAATCAGATTTACCCAAATATATATGACTACAAATCTCGCTACAGCCTCTCTCAGCAGTGGGGCAGCACCTCCTGCACAACTTCGTTGCGGGGTCCAAAGCCTCCTCCACCTTCAAAAGCTCAAAGCTTCCGGCAGCTCCACCGCGAGGAATTGCATGGATGACGGGTCTCTCTTCCAAACTTGCAAAACGATCTTGGCCTGCACCCAGTACGGCGTCAGCCCTTCACTGTCTCCCTCATCCAACACCTGCTGAGCCGATTGGGACTGCTCATCCTTCAGCTTGCCTTTCTCGCCTTCCGTCTCAGAGCTTCCAGGATCGTAACCCAGCAAATCTGGTTCCGCTTCCTCCAGAAGATCCTCCACATTCATGTTGCTCTGCAGCGACTTCTTCTCCTCGTTGAGAGCAGCCTGTGGGACTTTCCCGCTCTGGAAAGCGCCTTCCAGCTAGGCAGCTTCGCCACATCGGCACAGACGCCAAACGAAGCTTCCATGGCTCTAGCGCGCCGTTCGTCGTCTGTAGCCTGATCCTTCCAGGAATCTCTGGGGCCGATCAGCTCTCCTACTTGCCTGACAAAGTCTCCTCCCTGTGTCAGGTGCTCCGTCGCTTTTGCCCCGTGCCACCTCAACACATCTACCTCCTCCGCAAGAGCCCGACATTCGCCCCTTCGGAAAACATTCGACATCTCTCCAGCCGCGACGGGGTCATCAAAAATGTGTCTCCCTTCGCCAGCTTCCCTGTATAATCATCCTGGTGCCAAGTCGCCCCATGACTCTCCAGGATCAAAGACATCAAAGTTGGTAGCCAACTGTCGTTGTCGTTCTCTGCAGATGCGCCTTTCAACGATCCACAAACGTGGTCCTGACTTTCCTCGCAGCGCTCTGGAACGAAGGCCAATGACTTCTTACTCACCTGGGCGTCGAAGCCATTCACAAGCTGAGATGGGTGTCTGAAGGATGTCATCGTACCTTGTGGAAGCCTGTATGCAGAGGCGAAGCTTCCCACAAGCTATCCTCTCTGGCTTTGGCCAAAAATCGTCTGTCACGCATTTCTCCCACGCTACCAGGGTCGCCTTAAGGAACCCTGGCGCTCTGCTGGGAGGCGTGGCCTTGGTCTTGGCGAAACTCTGTGCTAAACGCCTGGCACGATTCCAAGCCCCACCACGCATCTCATATCCAAAGGCCGTTGCAAAGTAGCCGAACGCGTACAGGAAGGATCTCGGTGTGAGACACCCGACTTACGTATGCATCAGGTGCTCCACAAACTTGAGCACACCCATCCTGCCGTCGAGAGTCTCGACTTCATCAAGCTCAGTCCTGTTCATGCGCCAATTGAGGAACCTGTTCATCAGGCAAATGTAGTTAAGCCCCATGGCTGCTCTCCTCGGCCTTGTAAGCAGGCGGAACCTGTCCTTGTCGAAGATCTTCCCCTGATCTACAAAAGTCTGTATGTCCATAGGGACCTTCATCCTTTTCAAAGTGTCGTAGATGGCCACGCAGTCCTTGTGGTACTTATGCATCTCCTTGGCTTCCAAGGCAGCTATGGAGTTTGGCGGCTCCGTTGTTCTCTTCCTCCTTTTCTCTTTCTCATGGTGACCCGCTGTTGGAGCAGCTGGCGGAGGAAGGGCCGGCTTTGCAAACTTGGCTCCCTCATCTATCGGCACTTCCTTGCTTTGGTTCAAGGGGTTCCGGAGGTTTGCTCTGGCTCGGGGAGGTGTAGCCCTTTGCTCTCTGTCTTCGCGGCAAAGGAGGGATCGTCATCTTGCTTCCCTTGCTCTCCCCAAACCCTGCAGCATCCCGTGAAGCTGACCTTGGGGCCCAAGGAGGAAGGCTATCCCCACCACTGCTAGCCAGCCATTCTAGGATGGCCCTTTCCTTGTCGATCTCCTTATCCATATCTTCTTTATCAGAGAACAGGTCTTCTGGGATGTCCCCCTTGGATTCTGCATGAGAGTCCATACGAGGGACCCACTACCGATGTCGCTTTGCTCGTCGGATTGTCGCATACTAAGGACATGGGGCCCTTCCCGTCCCTCTCTGATGGCGTCCACCAATTCACTTGGGTCACAACGTGCCTCCAAGATTGACGCTACCTCGAATTGGGCGGCCCATGCCCCTGCTGCTGCTGCTGTGATACCAGTGGTAAGACCCAACGACAATGAAGCGGGGCGGCGCTCACGCCTGGACTTAGCATCTAGGCCTGGTGCTTTCCCTTCGTGATCCCTTCCCTTCCACTTCGAGAACGCGCCTCCTCTCCACCCAGTGAAGGACTGTAGCTGACACTCCGAACCCTCCTCGGATCAGGCGTCCGGCGCTCTTCCCTCACATCCCTACGTGGTGGAGGAACTGCAAGGCTTCTCCAATGCGACGGTGGATGGGCAGGCTCAGGTGGTCTAGAACCACGGCCTCCGCCTCTGCCCCTTTCCCTTGACCTGCTGCCCCTACCTTTTCTACTCCTGTCCCAGTTTCCCTTTCCACCCCTGCAGTCCATCTCTCCTCTCCCTCCCAATGTTGGGGTTGCACCGTGTGTCGGCCGCTCAATGACATCCACTTTATAGTACCTACATAAATTTCGGCACAAGCCGTGATCTCCGTATGCACGGAGCCCAATTCCTAATTTCTCGCAGGTAACGGTTGAAACTAGCGGGGTTCAGTCAAAACTCGCACCTGCAGAGGCAGGTGCATTTGCCCGATACTTTCAAACTGCCTCGCTTTCATTTGAACCAACCAGAACTGGTATGAAGGTACCTTGGCTTCTGGTTCTTTTAGATTTCTGTGCTATCTGTCCGTGTGACACTTCGTGGTTGGCTCAAGGTTCTCTCCGTAAAAGTGTTTCGAAGTTTGAGGGTCCTGCAAACGCTTCCTGACAGTTTGCATTAATCTTTCCATGGGCAAACGGTGAAGGGGGCATCCGTGGAAAATGAGTTGCATCAGTTCATTTACTTTTCTTAGCGTGCTGGAGTGCTCGAGAGGCCGACAATGTGCAGGGCAGGAAAAATATATACACTATAGACTATAGACAAATAGATGATGTAACCCCCCATACCATGGGGGAGGGAGGCCGTGATCACGAGACACAAGATCATATTAATATGCGTTAAAAAACTACATGTGAGTCCCATGTTCGCAACGATTCAAAAAATGGATTTTGCAGGTATATGGAGGTGTGGTTTATATAAGGATCTAACAAATTGGCAGCTGGGTAATTCTTAAAAATGCGCTAGGCTAGAGACAGCACAGCACAATCAAATATCGGCTACTGCGAGCTGTATTGCGTTCGCGCTTTGGGATTGGGCCAAGCAGCGCGCTTTGGGTTTCAATGTCGCGCTTTAATCTATCCTTTTCAGCCATATTTGTATTCAATGTATATTATGTTTCGAACACACTTGGACTTCCAACTGCAGGTAAATGGCATCTGCACAATTGCTACTCTAGCTTTGCAATATGATGTACCGTCTAACCTCCAGCAGTGGATCATGGCACTGAAAGGACTGCCGCGCATGGATCCAAAATGATTCGGCAATGCACATTGGAAGTGAGTGGCAGCCAGTGGCAGCGGGCAGTGCAGGGCCCGGGAGCTGTTCCAACACGCAGAAAGGCGCCACGTGCCGCAAGGGACCAAGGATGCACTAGAGAGCATATGTCGGACAAAAGACCGCTTTCTTGCTACGGATCTGACGTCCAATATGCAGCAAACGGCTAAACATGTGAAACTGCCAGAAAAACACTGTAGTAGTATCACCCCTATTCATCCTCTAACCTCTACAAGTACCAGCATGACAAGAGCAACTTGGAAAGGATCTGATGGATCTGGATATCCAATTGTTGGGAAGATACCTACTTCCTCACCTAATTTAATACATACTGCAACTCAAGTAATATTTACATACGTCTCACACAAAGACAATATGTTGATCATCTTCTAGATTGCCCGGCACAGTTCTTGCACATTTACTAATAGATTTCCTCAGAAGCAAATGGTCACGCCCATCCACTCTAGCGCAGCGATGCGCGCAGTTCAAAAAAAAAGCGAACTACATGTCTCAAATAATTGGTCAATGAATGAAAGTCCTTTTCAATGGGTAGAAGATCTGGTAGAAGATCTAGTAGAAGGATGTAGAAGGGTCAGTTTCATCCTGTTTCCTTTCTTGCCTTGGCCAAGTGTTTGGGCCATGCCCTGCACACAACACCTGGCCTGCAACGGAGGCAAGTGTGCGGGAGCATTGCTGGCACTAGCAGCACCAGCTCCAGCAATGCTTACATTGCTAGTGCCAGCCTCAAAAGATTGCACAAATTCGCAAAAGCAAACGCTACAATGATGTTCATCATTGTTCAGCCCGCAAAACCATCCCACTGATCCCGTGGGTAGTTCATGCTTAGCTCTGAAAGAGGTCGAACAATCAAAAAGGTCGACCGCGTACAAATATATATATATATATACATATATATATATATATATATTTGTAAATATATATATATATATATGTATATACATACATATATATATATATATGTATGTATGTACATATATATAATATACATATATATATATATAAACATATATATATAATTATATATATAGCAATGAAATGCGATGAACGTGTTCAACAGATTGCATGCAAAAGTTAATCCCTTGCATTTCACTTTGCTCACCTGTTTCGCTGCTGAGGTGGAGACCGTCAATTGAGCAAGCGACGCCCCAGGCCTAGGCCACTTGTCATCGGTCTGAAATGATGACTTCTGTGTGTGGAGTTTCTTAAACGGTTCTTGCAAGAGCTGAGAATGGAACTTGCTGACTGAAGACCCAGAGTTGCGCACTTCTGGCACAGGTTCCCTGGCCTCAACCAACGTTAAGGTGTCACACTAGTTCGGTCAGCTGTGGGCTCACTACATTGCTGACTGTAGCAGTCTTGTGCTGCACAGCGCACCTCTCCATTGCTTCTGGGGTTTGAGCGGCTTACCTGCTTTGCAGCAAAGAGAACGGAAAGCAGAGCAAAGTGGAGGAGCTGATACCGACTGACATTGTTTACAATATGAAAGCGAAGAACAGGCTTTGAGGTTGCAACGGCGGGCTGAACCTTTGCTTTCGTTCAACAGTTCCTCAAAAGTCTGTAGTTGTTTCCTGATCACAAATTAAGGTTTGGACTGCTTCTGAAGAAGCCTCAGGCCAACCACTTTTCTTGCATATTCACAAACCGTGACCAAGTAGAGGAAAAAACAAAACAGCTTGGCCCTCAGGCAGATTGGCTTGGTTGGGAAGCAGGCCTTGGACAGCCACGCTTTCTGAAAAAAGAAAATGAGTTTCGGAGCAAAAGCCGGCATTCATTAAGTGCACGGCACTTGAGCTTGCGCCTAGGACTCACAAGTTTCCAGTCACTCATTTTCTTTCGGTGCCTCTCGATTTGTCTTGGAAAATCCTTGTCCATAGGCTGCTGGCCGCTGCTGCAGCTGCAGCTGCTGCGACCAAACCAGTGTCCTATCAATGGAGAGGGAAGATGCTCAGCTGACTCAGCAGTTCATCGCCTTACTATTTTGTCTACAACGCTGGCAAGGTGCCTCAGGAACAGGTGCAGGAGTACCATTCAGTAAAGGGCCGTCTGCAGGAATCTCTGCCCTGCACATCGGGCAAACCTCAATGTATCAAGGCTGACATTCCTCGGATGGCATCCTTTTCCGTTTCTTCCTAGTGGAATTGTCCATGGATTGCGGTAGCATGCGGTTGCAATGTGACCCAGTCAACCAGCTTTATCATCTCCAAATAAACTACTGGGGAGTAAAAGGAAAGGAAAAATACGCACATTCACGGTCATTGACGGCCTGAACAGCTTAGCAGGTAGGGGGAGGTTTTGCTAGTCAACAGCTCTGACCTCTTTCAGTGAAGCCTCAAAACACGAAACAACATGTATTCAAACATCCAGTACGCATCTTTCTCTTCAAGGAATGCGATCAACCTTTGAAATTGTAGCAGTGTTCATTGATTCACTGGCCGCAAAAGGGAAGTCAAACGAGGCGGCAACGGTACAGCTCCAAACATGCAAGATTTACAAATATTGGCCGACAAACATTTAGAACATCATTTTTTTACCAAAATTTCAAACCTATACTAAGAACATACTCGGACCCCTCACTTGGAACATAAAATGATGTTCTAAGTGGGTCACTTAGAGCATGGGCTATTCCTGATACTTCAAACATCCATTGATTTTTTGGTACACTTAGAACACTTTCAGCCCTCACTGCTGCTGAAACCAGCTGTTTTCTTCCAGAACGATATCCCATATATGCAGTCTTTGCTAGAATGGGAAAGGTCTCTGATACTTGGAAGAACTCCTCATGAGGGTAGCCCAACAACAAAGGTTTCAATATTTAAATGGTCTAATCGTGAAGAGTTGGGGGTACAAAATGACCAACATTGAAGAACATTAGAATGGATAGCGTATCACTGCAAAAGCATTCAAGATGGGGAAGTAAATCGCTCGCAAAGAGATTTCAGAACATAATTTGGGATGTTCTAAGTGTAGATTCTGCCACCTACCTGTGGGCATCCTGGAAACCAAGAATGCAAAAGGTTGTTCAACAAGAGCGAGTCTATGCACAAGCCCTCAAGAAAAGGAACTAAATCACGCGTCTAGAGTTTTTGAAAATAATCGTTTGGGATGTTCTAAGTGTATACTCTGCCACCTATCTGTCAATGGGTTCCCAGCAAGCTGAGAATACACAAGGTTGTTCAGCCAGAGGGGGTCTGTGCACAAACCCTCAAGAAAAGGAACTAAATCACGCGTCTAGATGCGTCTAAAGCTTTTGAATAATCATTTGGGATGTTCTAAGTGTAGACTCTGCCACCTATCTGTGGGCGTCCTCGAACCGAAGAATACACAAGGTTGTTCAGCCAGAGGGGGTCTATGTGCAAACCCTCAAGAAAAGGAACTAAATCATGCGTCTAGAGTTTTTAAAATCCGCCGACCCCAGCCGACGGCAAGGGGAACGCGCCCGAGCAAAAGCTCCAGCAGACAAGCTTCAACAACTATAACTACTGTAGTTTTCAAGGTGGATCAGAGAGCGACGTTAGGCAGTGGCACGTGGGCTTCGGAGGCTTCCTTGGGAGCGGCGTTTTGCCGTTTCGGATGCGCCATCCAAAGCCATTTCCAAAGGCAACCTGAAAGCAACTTTTCTTGTGGATCACAGAGCAACGTTAGGCACTGGCACGTGGGCCTCGGAGGCTTCCCTGGTAGCAGCGTGCCACGGTGTTTTACCGTTTCGGATGCGCCCTCCAAAGGCGCCCTCCAAAGGCAACCTGAGAGCACCTTTTCTTGTGGATCAGAAAGCAACGTTAGGCACTGGGACGTGGGCCTTGGACACTTCTCTGGGAGCGGCGTGCCACGGTGTTTTGCCGTTTCGATGCGCCCTCCAAAGGCGCCCTCCAAAGGCAACCTGAGAGCAACTTTTCAGAAAGCAACGTTAGGCACTGGAACGTGGGCTTCGGAGGCTTCCTTGGGAGCAGCGTGCCACGGTGTTTTGCCGTTTCGGATGCACCCTGCAAAGGCAACCTGGGAGCAACTTTTCTTGTGGATCAGAAAGCAACGTTAACCACTGGGACGTGGGCCTCGGACACTTCCCTTAAAGCGGCGTGCCACGGCGTTTTGCCGTTTCGGATGCGCCCGGAGCAACTTTTCTTGTGGATCAGAGAATAATGTTAAGCACTGGCACGTGGGTCTCGGAGGCTTCCCTGCAAGCAGCGTGACAAGCTTCTCTGGGAGCGGCGTGCCACGGTGTTTTGCCGTTTCGGATGCGCCCTCCAAAGGCGCCTTCCAAAGCCAACCTGAAACCAATTTTTCTTGTGGATCAGAAGCAACGTTAAGCACTGGCACATGGGCCTCGGAGCCTTTGGGAGCGGCATGCAACGGTGTCTTGCCGTTTCGGATGCGCCCTCCAAACGCGCCCTCCAAAGGCAACCTGAAAGCAACTTTTCTTGTGGATCAGAAAGCAACGCTAGGCACTGGCACGTGGGCCTCGGAGGCTTCCCTGGGAGCGGCGTGCTTTGCCGTTTCGGATGCGCCCTCCAAAGGCGCCCTCCACCCTCCAAAGGCAACCCTGAGAGCACCTCTTCTTGTGGATCAGAGAGCAACGTTAGGCACTGGCACGTGGGCCTCGGAGGCTTCCCTGGAAGCGGCATGCCACGGTGTTTTGCCGTTTCGGATGCGCCCTCCAAAGGCGGCCTCCAAAGGCAACCCGAGAGCAACTTTTCTTGTGGATCAGACAGCAACGTTAGGCACTGGCACGTGGGCCTCGGAGGCTTCCTGGAAGCGGCATGCCACGGTGTTTTGCCGTTTCGGATGCGCCCTCCAAAGGCACCCTCCAAAGGCAACCCTGAGAGCACCTTTTCTTGTGGATCAGAAAGCAACGTTAGGCACTGGCACGTGGGCCTCGGAGGCTTCCCTGAAGCGGCGTGCCACGGTGTTTTGCCGTTTCGATGCGCCCTCCAAAGGCGCCCTCCAAAGGCAACCTGAGAGCACCTTTTCTTGTGGATCAGAAAGCAACGTTAAGCACTGGGACGTGGGCCTTGGACACTTCTCTGGGAGCGGCGTGCCATGGTGTTTTGCCGTTTCGGATGCGCCCAAAGCAAGTTTTCTTGTGGATCAGAGAGCAACGTTAGACACTGGCACGTGGGCCTCGGAGGCTTCCCTGGGAGCGGCGTGCCACGGTGTTTTGCCGTTTTGAATGCGCCCTCCGAAAAGGCGCCCTCCAAAGGCAACCTGAAGGCAACTTTTCTTGTGGATCAGAGAGCAATGTTAGGCACTGGGAGCAGCGTGGCATGGTGTTTTGCCGTTTCGGATGCATCTTCCAAAGGCAACCCTGAGAGCACCTTTTCTTGTGGATCAGAAAGCAACGTTAGGCACTGGCACGTGGGCTTCGGAGGCTTCCTTGGGAGCAGCATGCCACGGTGTTTTGCCGTTTCGAATGCACCCTGCAAAGGCAACCTGGGAGGAACTTCGGATTTTGTTTTGGTGTTTCGCATGCGCCTCCCAGAGCTACAGCTGAAAAGCTTGCACATGTTGTTTTCTAGGTGGGAAGCAGCCTGCCACGGTGTTTTGGCGTCGCATGCCTTGCATGGGTTTGGTTGCTATGCAGGCTTCTCATTTGGCTCTGGGACTTGCCAGTGGGAAGTTTTGCAGGTGCGACCGTGCGAATTTTCACGCTGGACCCGAATTCGCCCGTACTGCTTTGTTGATTCCACCTCCCTTTTGCACGTTGGACATGCGTGTCTAAACCGCTGGCAGACAAGTCCTGCAGCAACACGAAACTGCCGGCCACAGTGTCCCCTGGTTTGGACCTTTCCTGTGACGACATTGCTTTGCACACTTTGCTGGCAGGATGGACAGATGTACGTATAACGTTGCGGCAATCCACTTGCCGCAGTTCGGTTGTCGCCATGCGGCGCGGAGCTGTTCCGCTTCTGTTCCTTGCGCTGCGTTTCTACCGCTAGCGACCCCCTTCAAACTAGCGCCGCTTGCGCTAGTATGCACGCCTTGCCGCTTGGACGACAACCGGTTTCCGTTTTTTAGTTTCCCGATTCACGTGAATCATTACCGGAGATTCCCCCTATCTTAGTTTAGTGTCCATTAGCTTGGCCGGACAACCCTTTTAGAACATATATTTACCCCATCAGATATATGTTCTAAGTGCATAGTTCGGGGGAAGATTTCAGCTGATGTTCTCAGTGCATAGTTAGAACACATTTGCTGTGCACATTTGCTGTGGAATCTTGATTTTTTTTCCGAAGTATGTTCTAACTGTTTGTCCGTCAATATAGAGACAATGTGCTTCACATACTGGCGAAGGCACTTGCTGCATGACCAGCCATGATTTCAAGCAGTCCTTGGTGAAGATACACGGCAACAAAATTGATGGAGTTACGGTGATCAACAACATTTGGATGCGATTTGAATCTTCAAGCATCTGCAAATCGTCTACTTGTCTTGCCTTCCTTTTCGAGTTTGCAAGATACGCATCCCACCATCAAGAGAGTTTTCTTTCTTGCCATGGTACTGAGACTGCCAGCAAAAATAGCAAAACGAAACTGAGATGAAACCCCACAATGGATTGAGCGTACTGAGGATGCCTTTCACTCGTTTCACTCAGCATCTTGGAAGCTGAGGAAGCTGACTATATGGAAAATGTGACCACAGGACAGCTTCTTAGGCTTGGAGCCGTCGAATAATGAATCCCGGCCTGCAACAAGGATTTGACTCAATTCGACTCGATTTGACTGCGCATGTTTGGACACTTTGATTTGCTAAACTCTTACATGCAGAGCAAGAAGTGGATTGCAGTTGGCGTTAACGTAGCGCCCTTTGATCCCTGAGCTCTGCACAAATGACGCAATGCTCACTTTCCTCGATCTCAGCGTCTGTCGCCTGAGCTGGCACCCTCAAACAAACGCAGAAGGCTGAAGTGGCCGAATCTAAGCTGTGCCGTGGGGCTTGGCGCCCATGCAACATGTAGGGCAGGGCCCGTGGGGGCACACAAGGCCCCGGTGGCTGTGGGGCATAGCTGCATGTATCTGAAGGGAAGCAGCAACGGAGACTAGCTACACGTGGCAAGGAACAGGAACAAGGCGCATCGAGGATCGTCGGCAAAAGAAAGGGGGGACCGTCCAACCAGGGTGACTTCTGCGTTGGAAAAGGGGAATTAGACCCCGAAACTTCGGAGAAAGGCTTGAAGTTTGAAGGTTGACTTCTTAACCAAAACGACAAGAACCGGCAGTAGTGCAGTGTCAATTCTGTGTTGTATGATGTAAGAAGTTGTGCATTTTGATGTGCATGAAAAGCTAGGAAGATGCCTTCTTGCACCCTCATGCCCCACGAATCAGTTTACGAATGTTTACGAAAGCATCTGCTCCGTGGAAATCAAACTGCAGGAGACTATGGAGTACTGAGTAGGGCTGAGCAGGGCATCCTCTAGAAAACATTCCATACACTGCGCTGGCATCGTGTACATCTTGTGCATCCTGTCCATCCTGTGCATCCCCGCATCTGGGAAGCGCATCTCCATGTTCCGAGAGATGCAACGATAGCGGCGAAAGCTTCGCAAACGCTGTGCAAGTTTGCGAGCTACCTGAGGTCCAAAGCAGCAAATCAGCTGGTTCCATCACCTATGTTGTTCCTTGTGCCTATCTGCAAACTAATGTGATCACAATTCGAATAATTGATAGATGTTGACTCAATGTTGACAGTGGATCACACAGTTAACGCTGAACTGCCTGGATCACATCTGCCATCATATAGATCGGAAGCCTTGATGGGTTCTGCACGAAGAAGGTGAGCATGAAGATCTGACCGGCAAAAGCTTCAGCAAGAGTGAGCCAGGGCTTTTTGGCCAAATCTCATCGCAGAGGGTTTCCACCAAAAGTCAGCATAAAGACAAGTGTCACTGTCTCTAGCTCAGCCCAGGCAGTGTTTGTGCGAAAGACTGGTACAAAGCATTACAGCGACTATTACAGCGCATGACAACCGGAGCCCTTCTGTAGGTCAACTCCAACCAGCTTCAGCTCTACTGGGATTTCCATGGTGCAGGCAAAAACATACAAAGCCCTCAAAGCAATGCACATCTCAGGCATGGGCTAAGAACAGGGTCATAGAAACAACGTCGTGGATAAGGTCCACATAGAAGAGACACACCTGAAAATGATACACAGATCACACTGATCACACCCAATGAAGACGGAAACACAGAATGTGGCGAAGCCAGCTAAGAGTCAAGCAGATTTGGCAGGCCAACCATTTTCAAGCCTGGGAGCACGCAAGAGAAAAGCAGCTGTTTATCTGTTTTTAAGAGATTCTGCATTCTGCATCCTCACACAGCTGCTAAATGGCCTCAAGTCAATCATATGGATGGAATATCTGCACATAGACACCAAAACCACGGTGGACATTGTCAGAGCCTGGAAATCAGGAGTCAGAATAGTCTGAAAGCATTCAACTTGAAAACACTTTACATGCGGCAATGGCTGGTCAAATCTACGGTGGAAGCCGGCCTCAAACAGGATCCATGTGAAGAAGGTAGAGGATCTGGACCTGTGAGCAATGCATCAGTAAAGCCGCGCTGGAATTCATGAGTATGTTCGACTCTGTTCGACTCTGTTCGACTCTGTTCGACTCTGTTCGACTCTGTTCGACTCTGTTCGACTCTGTTCGACTCTGTTCGACTCTGTTCGACAAATCGGTATCACAGGGTCTTGAGACCAGCACGCCACACTGTAGAAATAGTTCAGTGCAAGGAGATCACACCCTGAAGGCAGCATGAACTCAAGCCTTGAGCTCAAAAGGGCTTGTTACGGCTTGCTTTTTCTTTGAACTCAGCTAAGAGTCAGCTCACTGAGCATTTGTGAAGTTGCAATTTGTACCTGCCTAGCAGCAAAGCCATCAATCCGACAAGCTTGATGGTGACAATCAGCCTGGGCACACCTACCTGACAACAAAACGGGAAATTCAAGATTGAAGGATCCGACGTACCTCAAGTAGTCAAAGAATATGCAGTAGGCAAAAGCAATCGCAAAAACCTGAGATGCTGAAATGATAAACAGCCTCGAACATGTGCGAGACCCGGATCTGAGTAGTGAGGTGAAACACCTGCAAAAGGCAAAGAAATGCTAACCCTACGCCTCTATGCCGCAACAAGCTTCAGTGTGCCTCTACATGCCACAATGTCAAACCAAAGCAAGGCCTTCATGAAAATCACGCAGCAAATGTACTGAATGAGGAAAACAGTGCCCACCTCGCAACAATCAGCGGAATGCCAAGAACTCCATGTGACATTTTGCGACTAGTTTCTATACAGAGCCATTTTTGCATGCACGCTTTGGCTTCCCCAAGGGCAAGAATTGAGGATTGAGATTAAGGATTCTGCCTCACGATTGTCTATAGTGGGTGCATAGAAAACCAAAAAAAGGATGGTCTCTGCCTCAGTGAATCCGAGACACCAGGAAGGCACTCACTTTGTATTGCGCCTGTTTCGCATGTTTGGCATAGTACATGGAAAGACCAAAGAGCCCTGAGAAGCTGGCCAGAAAGCCACGTCCTGAATCAACCAATTGCTCCACCTGCATCGTTGGCAAGCCAGCTAAAGCTGGTATGGCACAAATACCGATGCAATGGCAAAATCAACCTGTAACATATACGTAGATTCGTAGATATACATGTGTGTATACATATATATATATATATATGTATATATGTATATGTGTATATACGTGTATCATCGTGTATCTATGGTCGCGGCCGGCGGCCGGCGGCCGGCAACCCCCCCTCCCCCCCATGCTATCCCGCCCATGGTATCCCCCTCATCCCCATGCTGGTGGCCTGGCCACATACGACCATCTGTCAAGATCTCATATGCTATACATACGTGCTAGCAACGACCTACCTATACACATCTATACACTATCACACTATCTACAGTGATACCTCTTTCATAATACCCTACCCATCCCACAGGGGGGCATGGAGGTTATATGCTATACTTACGTAGTAGCCTCGTTTACCCACGCTACACATGATACCTCCATGCAGGGCTCACTCCCTATATAATCTATATACCCCCCCCCCACCCCCTTCCACGCGGGGAGCGTGGGGCAAGCTACACCATTCATTGATCTATTTACATTCTACAACCTATTGCTGCCCATACAGATATGCTATACATAAGTGCTAGCAACGTACTACCTATACTATCTGCGTTATACCTCTGTAATACCCCACCCATCCCGCAGGGGGGGGGTGGAGGTTATATGCTAGCCATATACTACCTACTTTTTGCATCACATGCCAGTGACCCATCCCACAGAAGGGGCAGGGTGTGTAAACTATATCCTACATAGTGACATAGGGCCTCCTACATACAGCCTACATACCGAACCATAATCATGATGTGGTGGGGGTAGGGGGGGTGCTGGCCTGGGCCATGTGTGTCTATATATATATATACACATATACACACTCAAGGTCTAAAGGTGCAAGACAGAAGGAACGGACACCTCAACGTCGCGAAGAGTCCCAATAAATATGCGGAGCAATATCTTGCCGAACAAGAGGAACAGCGCAAACCTGAGAAGCAAGCAAAGAACCGCTGCCTAGAGAAAAATGATACCGAATTGACGAATTCTACGAATTCTGAACTATGCATAACTTTGCAATTTTGCAAATGTCCAAGTGCAACAGGCTACAAGACGCTTTTTCAAGTCGAACTTCCTATTGATGTCTAGTTGAGGGCTTGGCACGAAGTTGTACATCACTGCTAGGCATATTTTGTCCGTAGACAAGTAGATGACGGCAGGATAGAACTGCTCGTGAACTGCGAATGCCTCGTTGCCACTTCTTTCACCACAGTCTTTGCAAAGCGGGGTAGAGAGAAGCTGGAACGGTTGAACTCGTTCAAGCAACGTGCACATCTTGGCACCAAGGAACATGGGCCACAACACCCAACACGACCAGGGTGCTCAAGACCACGTACGAGGTGAAGTTCATCTCATGCAACGGGCAATTTGCACCAGTTTGCGATGGATTTTGTTGACCCAAGATGATCAATTGAATGCAGAAGAAGACATTGAATGGATCCTGCCTGCTGCACACAATGCAAGAGGCACACATCTGGTCTTTCGGAATGCTTGCCGCTATTCGCGAAAGGATATTTTGTCGTAAGGCGCATCTGGTTGCTGCATGTTTGCTACAGTCTGATCTCGGCCCATCTTCAATTTTGGGAGAATTCAAACACCCATAAAAGTTTGCTTCCACATGTAAGCCATCGGATCACACAGTGTCATCGTCACCAAATAATGTCACACATTCCCAAAGCCATACATTGCTGCCTGAAGCACTCAATAGATCATGAAGGGAATTCTACGTGCTTCAGAGCCCAATCTTCTTGCCAGAATCTTGATTCACACTGCCTTCTGCCCCTTTGCCAAAACTCTGCTCAAAATGATACGTCGAAAGTGCATTTTGCCTCCATGACGCATTTTGTCTTTTCAAATCCCAGGTTTTTTCCAGGATGCATGCAACTTGTAGAAGAAGCATTTGACACATGCTGCCTCACATGGACAGTCGTGGGCCTGCGGCAGTTCCTTTAGACTAGTTGGAAGGAAATAAATCAATGGCAGCTTAGCCCACAACAAATCAAACAGTATTAGGGGTGTTGACAGCGTTGGCCCCTTCTCACATGGTCAAGGGCATCCCTCGGACTTCCACTCATTCTTTGCCTGGCTACATTTGCTCTTGCTGGCAATGGCTATGTACAAAGGAGCGACAGTCAGCGCCACAGTGTGCTTAATTCAAAATGATTTGCGCTAACATGCGATTTCTTCGTGGTCCGATGGAGGCCCTTTTGGCACCATGATGTACCATACAAGTGGTGCTGTCTGAAGCCAACACATTTAAAAAAACTCCGTCCCGTGGGCACTTTGAAAAGCTTCCAGTTCTGTTCCGGTTCTAAAAGTTATAGATAAGATAGATAAGATATATAGACATAGATAGATAAATAGATAGCATAGGATAGGATAGGATAGGATAGGATAGGATAGGATAGGATAAGATAGGATAGGATAGCATAGCATAGGATAAGATAAGATAAGATGAGATAAGATAGGATAAGATAAGATAAGATAGGATAGATAGATAGATAGATAGGATAAGATAAGATTTGATAAGATAAGAGAGGATAGGATAGGATAAGATAAGATAAGATAAGACAGGATAGACAGATGGATAGATAGATAGATAGATAGATAAGATAAGATGAGATAATATAGGATAAGATAAGATAAGATAAGATAAGATAGATAAGATAAAATAAGGTAAGGTAAGATAGATAAGATAGAATAAAATAAGGTAAGATAAGGTAAGATAAGATAGATGAGATTAGATAGATAAGATAGATAAGATAGATAAGATAGATAAGAGAGAAAAGATAGATAAGATAGATAAAGATAACATAGAAAGGATAATAAGATAAAAAGATAGTACGATAGTACGATAGTAAGATAGATAGATAGATAGATAGATAGATAGATAGATAGATAGATAGATAGATAGATAGATAGATAGATAGAAAGCTAGAAAGCTAGATAGATAGATAGAAAGATAGATAGAGATAGATAGAGATAGATAGTAAGAAAACAAGATTAGAAGATAATAAGATAGAAAGATAATAAGATAATTAATAAGATAGTAAGATAATAAGATAATATGATAGATAAGATAGATAAGATAATAAGATGATAAGGTGATAAGATAATAACATAATAAGACGATAAGATGATAGGATGATAGAATCATACGATAATAAGACAAAAGACAATAAGATAATCAGAGACCAAGATAGTAAGATTATAAGATAATAAGATAGTAAGATAATAAGATAACAAGATAATAATGTAATAAGATAGTAAGATAGTAAGGTAGTAAGATAATATGATAATAAGGTAATAAGACAATATGATAATAGGATAATAAGATAATAAGATAATAAGATAGTAAGATAGATAGATAGATAGATGGATGGATGGATAGATAGATAGGTAAGATAGATAAGATAAGATAAGATAAGATAAGGTAAGATAAGATAAGATAAGGTAAGATAAGGTAAGATAAGGTAAGATAAGGTAAGGTAAGGTAAGAGAAAACAAGATAAGATAGATAAGATAGATAAGATAGAAAAGCTAGATAAGCTAGATAAGATAGATAAGATAGATATATAGAAAGAAAGATAGATAGATGGATGGATGGATTGATGGATGGATAGATTTGTTTTTGTTCCCGCTATGGCAAAGATGTGATGGGAGCAGAAAATGATTCAAACAAACTAAGGAGGCACTTTTGGAAGTCCTCTTACAGAGACACTTCAAGTGATGTTCACGTCTCTGTTGGCTTTCTCACATCTCTGGCCACTCTTTAAGCCTCACGAATTATGAGTTCTCTTCTCAGCCCCAGTGACTCTTGGGGGTGGTAGGATTTGCACAACAGCTCCTAAACTTCCTGGCTTTTTGTCCAAACTACACTGAAGGTGTTGGAAGGCTAGCCTCAGGGAGTCTCGGACTCACATAGAATAACTGACCCTTTTCAGGAAAAGGGAATTGGATACATACACGACATTCCAGGACTGTTTGCATGTTGAGACCTCAAATGCAAAATGTAAAAATAGTAATGACTTTTCCAGGCTTTGCCCATTGATTCGCGCCTTGGTTTCCACATGTTTCGACAATTTGTCAGATCTCAGAATCAAGGAACTGGGAGCCAATTCACAAACCCAGACTGAGCTTTGGCGCAGTTTGCCCCAAGGCAATCATGTTTTTTGAAGCTAGATGCAATCATTCCTTTGATCTCGGAAGAAGCCGTACATGCATATGAAAACATATGAAAACACTAGACGACAGAGTGGCCCGAAAGGAAAGCAGGAGTGAGTAGACGAAAAGAGTTGGGAAGGAGAAGACAGCAAGAAATCGTAGGCTGATTGATGTTGATGAATGACGATGAATGAGAATGAATGATAAATGTTGCGATGAAAAGTCATGCATGAACGTGTCATGAATGAGAGTTAGGTTCCTATAGTGTTTGTGCATTTGCAAGCGATCACGTTATCACAGAACTCTTTACACACACAAGCTTTAACACACAGAAGCTTCTACATAGACGAGCGTTTACACCAAGACACGTTTACACACAGGAACTTTTACACAGACGAGCGTTTACACCAAGACACGTTTCCACACAAGAACTTTTACACAGAAGGGCGTTTACACACATACACGTTTACACACAGGAGCTTTTACACAGAAGAGCGTTTACACGCAGAAGCTTTTACACAGAAGAGCGCTTACACCAAAACACGTTCAGACACAGGAACGTTTACACAGAAGATTGTCTACACACATACACGTTTACACAGAGAAGTCTTCTCACACAGGAAATTTTACGCACAGAAGCTTTTACACAGAACATCTTTTACACACAGACCTCTTTACACACAGGAGCTTTTACACAGAAGAGCGTTTACACACAAGAGCTTTTACAGAGAGAAGTCAAAATCGCAATTTTATCTCAATTTTTGCATTTCATTTTGTGCGAAGGGGTTGCATCTGAGACTTCAAAAACGCAATTCGCAATTTTACCCCAATTTTTGCACATCGAACCTCATTTCGTGCGAAAGGGTTGCCGCTACGACTTGGAAATCGCAATTTTATTTGATTCAATTTTTGCACATCGAACCTCATTTCGTGCCAAAGGGTTGCGTTTCGCAAACCACCATTTGGCTGCCCTGCCGCCTAAAGAGAGAATTTAGAAGAACTTGAGAAGTAGGAGTTTTTGGTAAGAGTTTTAACTCCTGAGTATTAACTCCTGAGTACTCACTCCTGAGCATTAACTCCTGAAAATAACTCCTGAGTAATAACTCCTGAGTAATGACTCCTGAGTATTAACTCCTGAGTAATAACTCCTGAGTAATGACTCCTGAGTATTAACTCCTGAGTAATAACTCCTGAGCATTAACTCCTGAGTATTACCTCCTGAGTATTACATGTAAATGTTGATGATGTAGATGATTAATATGATTTGTAATAGATGTATGTGATGATGTGATGTTGATGATATAGGTTTAATATAGATGATGTATATTTGATTTGCATAAGATGTATGTGATGATGATGTGAGTAGGAGATGTTATGTGAAGCAGATGATGTATATGATTTGTATGAGATGTATGTGATGATGATGTAAATAGGAGATGTTATGTAGATGAATTTGGTAGTTGTTCTTTCGGAAAACCCTTCGCAGGAGCTTTCGGGAATTACAGTATTTAATAAAAGATATTAAAAGCATTGGTGACATCTACAGCTCTGACTGAGGGTGCAAGTTGTCTGCCCTATGACTGTCTATGAACAATATTTACGCCTTTGCAGAGACTCTTGAATTGGAAGGCAGGGAATGCAGCATAAGAAAGGGTGCTTCGTCGTTGCCGCTTTCCCCAAAGTTCACGGCAATTGGCAAGCCTCAAAGTAAAGCCTTGGCGCAGGCCGTAGCAAAGCCTACACCTGCTCCACCAGAACCGCCTCCAAAAATATGACCTCAAAACACGGTGCCATACAGACAACGGTCAACAAGATGAGAGTTTGAGTCTGAGGAAATTTCAGAAGACTTTCAAAATATTTCAAAATATGCCAAAACAAGGAAAGTTTTGACTCGACAAACTCCAAGCGATCCGAAGCTTAAGAGCCTCAAGAGCGAGTGACTCTGTCCAGTCAGTATCAGATTTGCAATGCCGGTTTGCCTGCCATCGAGAAAGCTGCCATGCGCGTAACATCAACGACCTGCACTTCTTCTCCGTCCAAGATCACAACATCCCGATATGTCGGGATGTGTGAGGAGATTCACAATATTCAGGATATAGAGTGGATATAGACTATATGATACAATATAGACTGTTCTTTAAACAAAGTCTGAGACCAGTGCGACTGTTCCAAATCGGCCCAAAATCTTGCGCCGTTTCGCTGGTTGGGCCTCAAGTGCACATTGACTCCAAAAGCCTCGAAGCATCGTGACTTTCGTGAATGCAGAGCTTTTCCACAACTATGCCATGGTCGTTTCCTACTTTCCTGACCATACTTGAATTCAGCCTCACTGAAAACTGCAAGCGGAGTGGTGTTCGTCAAGTAAGTGTTTGATTGGAGCTTCACTTTGAGGATCACTTCCAGTTGAGCCCATTGCCAACTCTTCCTTCATGCACGTCTTTGATGCTTCTCCAATCCCTTGCATTACCTCGTGAAAACACTTTCTTGAATAAGCTGCAAAATCAAAACGGAGGGTAGAGTAGTAAGAACTAGATCACTTTGAGACATTGATTTCAATGCACAATAAGAAAGCGCACCCCAGGCTCCACTACAAATTGGGCCTTTGGCATAAGAGTGCTCACATCAGCAAAAAGCTCTAGCCATGAAGTAAAGCAAGGTCTTGAATCGAAAGTAGAACCAGGATGGTCCACGACCTTGCAAACAACCTTGCTGAAGTGTTGAACGCACGAAAGGGATAGCTTTGCAGCTCATATCAAAGCCCTACGGCGCTACGGTTTGCCCTTCTCGTTTAGGTTCGCTTGCAACTGCCATATACCAACCTTTTTACAACACCTCAAAGGATCATTGAAAGCACCCACAATAGCACCCGAGCAGCACTCTAGAAGCAGCACCCGTGGACAAGCAACAATCCATTACAAGAAACTCTGAGGCATGACTCCCATGAGTCATGAAAACCGCAGGAATTCTTGAGTTCCATTGGCCCAAATGAATTGATGCAATGCAGTTTTGATGCCCTTACGCCTCGCAGCTTGCTTCACACTTCTCTGCCTGTGTGCAACAAAGGCTGCGTGTTGATGGAGACGGCTGACTTGATACCAGGCCTTGTTTGAAGGGCAACGCCAGCACTCTTTGGTTGCAGGCTCCTGTCCAACACAAAAACGCCTGCAATATGAGGAAAAACAAGTTCCAAGATTTACGTCTTGGTGTTTTTCCACTGCATGGAATTGGATTGAACAACACCAATGTATTGGTGGCCTGGACACAGAGGGAATCTGGCACTCTCAGCGTGGATGCAACAGGTGCAGCGGACATGCTGCTTCCTGCCACAGCAGAAGCTCCATAGACAAAGCAGAGGGGCAAAGGGGCCAAAAAGGAGGCACATCATCCACAAATGTAACATGATGGAACTGAATATCAGACAGGAATCTGATGGGGGAACGGAAAACTCAAGTCATGCCCTGCTTATCGCAGCTCACACACGATCAAGGCCCTTTGCCACAGCCTGGCTTCACTTTCGCTTCACTTTACAGTGCTGAGGCTACTCAGACAAGAGCCAAGCATAATATGCGGGGTGCAGAGGCTCTGTTTCACAAACATTGTCAGCAGCTTTTCAACATGCAAAGGGAAATTCTGGTGCGAAGAAAGGAAAGCAACAGTTGATGCTGCCAATGGTCTCGTTGCTTTTCCACCAGTCCAAGAGTGCAGTGTAGAAGTGTTGCAATCAAGTGTAGGCAGTGTAGGCAGTGTAGGCAGGAAGCCACAAGGATACAGAAATTCACACAAGGATTGCTTGTGAACAAACCATCACGGGTGGCGTCACCCCATATGAAAGCAGAAGTCAGAGCAGAGACAGAATGAAGCCGCGTCTGCTTTTTCCGGCTCGCTACAAACACTGAAGTCAACTAAACCATCCACGATTATGGACATCATCACATCGTGCTAAAGAGGGACTGCAAGTGACTGCAACCCTGTAGATCTTTTCTATTCTTTCTCAGTTGGCAGAGACCACACTTGCCCAACACAATTTGTGCTGTGCTGACTGCACTGCCTTCTTTGTACAAGACCAACTGAACTGAACACGAATTCATGCACAGTCTATTGAACTGTGCAGTTTTTGTCCTGCAGAGTATCGTAAACAATGCAAACCATTTCAAAAACATGACAAAATCTGCAAAACTCGCTCAAGGCACAGCATAGTGCGTTTTGTCCAGCTCTTATCAGAGATTTGCAGGACTAAGATAGTGCCAAAACGTGTATAGTCCATGTTCGTCCTCATTGACAAGCGGCTTGTCTGGTATGCATGCGCCTGGTGGAAGAGGTTGTCCTGCCCTCAGTCCAGCTCTCATCTGTGTGAAGACCTGTGTGAAAACAGGGGCGTGAATTCTGGGCACCGCACCAGGGATCTTCTTGAACTTGAATGCCAAAAATCTTGATGGGTTTTACTGGCCTACACATGCAAAAGAACCTTCAAAGCTGGCTGTGAAGTCAAACTAGTCCGGTGTAATCAGTCTCATCTCTTGAGGCACTGCAAGAAGTGCAAAGGCACAAGAAGCCCATGAAGCGAACTTCACAAACTTTGCAAACTTCGCAGACCTGTCGTTTTTGCCAATTTTCACAAGTTCCATCTCTCGCAGTACTGGAAGGTCTGCGTCCTGCGAAGGAACTCTAAATAGTCAGGTACTGTCCAAATTAGTGTGGATCTAAAAGCCCCCATGACTTGCAAGATTTAAAAAAGAAACGAAAAAAATTGAAAGCTGCCTCACCGTTAACACGGTGCCACATGGTGCCTCCACTTGTCCAAAGATGGTGTGCTTTCCGTCCAAATGCTCACAAGCCTATCCAAAACAAACATGAACATAAACAAAAAAACATAAACAAACTACATAATCAAAATGACATCCGCAAAACCTTGAGCAGAAGAGAAGGCATCTGGCTGAGTCTGGTTCAAACTGAATGTGCTTGCAGAGGAAAAGAGTGCATGCATTCTTGGCGGGTTGGCTCCCTGTGGGCTCAGGAGCGGCTCAGGGTGATTGTTTGGGTGGGATATGGTGGGATACTTGTTGCTGTGGAGCGTCTGGTTTTCAGGGACTGAGATTCTGTGGCGTTCCAGGGAACCCGTACATGCAGTGTATACCAGTGTCTGATATGCACGTAGTGTATGCTCCGATAAGTGGTGGCTGGTATTGCCAGGCGAACAGAAAATGGAGGCTTCCGAAAAAAAAGTGACGGCATAAAGCACCAAGAAAATCCGCCAGCCTGCCGGCGTGTCTTGTGGATCTTGCTTGTTCGTAGTTGTACTGTTTGTATTGTCTTTGTCTCTGCCTAGACTTTCCCCTTGGCGCAGATTTTTGCCTCGTCTAACTTGAACCCACCCGCCCCCCTCCTCCCCCCCGTGGTGGGGAATATTTGGGTCTATTTCGCGCGGGTGGCATTCGCGTCAAAATCTACAACATCTAGGAAGTAACTCTTCTATATT
>BGPT01000172.1:554593-585292 GCA_003297045.1 Symbiodinium sp. clade C Y103 | reverse complement strand
CTTCCTTCCTTCCTTCCTTCCTTCCTTCCTTCCTTCCTTCCTTCCTTCCTTCCTTCTTCTTCTTCCCAATTTAGTTATTTTTTGATTATTTAAATTTCTTTTTGATGAAAAATAAGTTTTTTTGATTACTTTTTATATATATTTTTTTTTGATAGGCTTCCCACCCCAGCCCCCCTCGCGTGGAAGTGCAGGAGAATGTCCTGTAGCGTAGCATGGCCTATGTGTAGAATGCAAGAGAACGCCCAGTAGCGTAGCATGTAATATGTGTGCAAGTGCCAGAGAATGTCCAGTAGCGTAGCATGTAATATATGTGCAGTGCAGTGCAAGAGAATGTCCAGTAGCATAGCAGGACATATGAGTGGAAGTGCAAGAGAGCGTCCAGTAGTGTAGCATGACATGTGGAAGTGCAAGAGAACGCCCAGTAGCGTAGCATGACATATGTGTGGAAGTGCAAGATAACGTCCAGTAGCGCAGCATGACAAATGTGTGGGGAGCGCAAGAGAACGTCCAGTATAGGGCAGCATGATGTCTGCGTGTAAGTGCGAGAGAATGTCCTGTAGCGTCGCATGACGTATGTGTAGAAGTCAAAGTAAGAGAACGTCTCTGCGCAATCAATTGAGGTTACTGCCCCACCTCCCTACCCACCCCCCCCAAACGGGGAAAATGGACACAAAATGACACAAAAATAAGAAAAAAATGCGTTTTGTTGAGCATGCAACATTTACAGAAGTTTCCCCATCAGTAGGTCAAAGATGACATACAGTAAACTCTTCAAATTGCAATGCAAGACATGTTGCCCTACCCCACTTCCCCAACCCCCCACATGCTTAAGGTATCAGCATGTGTGCGTGGACCAAGGAACGCTTTTACAACCCACCCCACCCCAACCCAACCCCCCAAAACACAAAAGGCAACACAAAAAAAAAGAAAAATGCATTTCGTTGAGTCCAAACGCGCAAAATTTAGAAAAACGATGCTCCCGCTGTGACGCCATGATACTGCAAAAACACTGTTTCGTTACGCGGCCTTCTATCTCCGCCCAGCTAACTACAACTACAACTGCAACTTCATCACAACTACACTGCGCTGCCTCCAACCACTTGTCCGTCCATCAGTGGGTTCGCTCTGCCATCCATCATTCAGAGCAACCAACCTCTCCTAGAGGTTTCCTATCTTTGAAACTTCCGCCACCGCCTTGTGCGGTACTACTGGTATGAATATATAAATCATTCTGAATGAAATTTACATACATATATATTGTGCATTGGCTTCTTGGAGATCCGGCGCTTTTCTTAGTCGCATATGTGGGATACGGCTCGATACGGCTCGATAGGGCTCGATAGGGCTCTGGCATGTTTCTATCACTTTTCTATCCATGCCTGTTTTTTGGTGTGCACATCTTTACCCTCTCTACTTTCGGCAGTCGTGAGAAGCTTCATCGGTGGAAAAAGGAAGAAAAAGGAAAAGTCAACCACATTTCTTGGAAGTTGTAAAACATTGTAAAATCATGTAAATCAGTATTTGTCAATTTGCCCATCATTCTTCTGAATCATGAAAAGGAATTGGAGTCTTGCAAAGGACTCGCAAGACAGAAAATGGCTGGCGACAGTTTGCCAATTGTCCTGTGGAGGCAAGGGTGCTGCTTTATTATACGCAGTTGATACGATGATATACATATGCTTTCAGCTGGGACAAGTCTCGTTGTCTCAGTGGACAGTGAGAGAATTCTTCTTGGGTTCAACAACAGTAACCGCATGTCTTGGCTTTCACCAAAATACACCTGTCTGGGGTCCAATAGCAACTCTCAGGGGATCGCTTCCGATTGATCCTCAAAGCAGAGAACACCCATTACCTTCATTCTTCAATCACGCAGGCATCATTAGCGAAGCCTACAAAATTGCGGCGATAGCCATGATCATGAACTGTCTGAAGATGAAAGTAGTGTCTGCATGTGTCTGCCACTGCTGGGAATCTAAAAAGCATGGATGCCGGAGTTATACCGGATTGCTGATTTATACAATGTGTTTAGATCACAGGGTGGCTGAGCACAGACAAGCCCATACAGATCCATAAATTCTCGTGTGGCAAGCCAGGCCTCAAAGGTAATGAAAAACTGAGATGAATTGGTGTTGAAACCGGCCTTGGAGTTCGCTATTTGTGCAAGTCAAAGTAACCGCTTCGAAAGAGCCGGTGAAGCCACTCAATTGAATCTGCATCAAAATCAAATTCCAATGTTATCTGAAGTCACTTCTTTGCTCCAGGTCAATGCTCTATCAACAAGAGTCGGCAAGGCTGAAACATTCGCCATAGACACCACACCAGCTTTGTCGTGGGAGAGATTTGCAATGATCTGCCAAGCCCCGGATCTCCCGTT
The DNA here is from genome assembly GCA_003297045.1 of Symbiodinium sp. clade C Y103. Classification (NCBI taxonomy): domain Eukaryota; class Dinophyceae; order Suessiales; family Symbiodiniaceae; genus Cladocopium; species Cladocopium sp. clade C. The sequence goes on along the minus strand of BGPT01000172.1, from coordinate 582,918 downwards.
GGAAATCACTCAAACTCTTCGATCATTTTGAAACATTTTCTGATTGTTACAATCTCCCTAATCTCCTGGCAATCTCCTTGCATCAAAAAGAACATACATAGACTTCTTGTCCCTCTAAATTGCTCAGTGATGCAAAGCCTCTGATTGTTGTCTTGACTCAAAATCTGATCTCCTGGCAGGTCCTGGCAGGTCCTGGCAGGCATGCAAGGAAATGCAAAATGCAATGACCTCATCTTGGAAGGTTGGCCCGTAGATGGACCTCAGATCAATTACAATAATTACAGTGTGACTCCTGTGGAATCATGAGGAATCAACAGCTTCAGCTTGTTGGATTCCAGCTTTACATTCCTATGCGGGAAGCCTCGAGTCTGAACCTTTCTATCGAATATATTTGAATACTTGGCTAGAAGCAACAAGAGACATCGACCAGTGACTGACCAAACCAGCGCTAATCACAGTATAAAATAGCAAAATCAGGACCTCTTCGAAAAACAAACGTTGACACTTGACTGCGACTTGAACTCAAGTGCTTTCTTTAGCTGTGGCTTCAGATTTACTGAAATCGTCTTGAATCTTATTTCTGCCAGCTCTTGAATTTGCAGAGAGGTGCAGAAACTAGCCAAGAGATGTCCAGAATTTACGTATACCAATTTGCTCTAGGTCTTCTAAATGGAACTCTTTCCTGAACTGTCTGCCGTCCCTCTCTGTCTCCACTTCATAGCATTGTCACTTCCGTCCATACCATTGTCCGGTTTACTGGGACTACTTGTGACGAATCACTACTGTGCCAAGGACAAAAAACTGAAAGGACATGAGAGGACTTTGTAACTTCACAAGGTCCAGACTCACCGCCAGTCCCACTGGAGCTGTGTGGATCTGGATCACCAGTTTGCATCCTGAACGATGCAGCTCAATGTCAATGCAGCTTGTCTCATATCTTGTCAAATGCTGTAAAACGGCAACGACCTCTGAAACATGCAGCATGGCACATGAAGCCCTTGACAACTCGGTGAATGATGCATCCATCGTAGTACCTGACACACACACACACACACACACACGTGCCCACGCACGAATTGGGATGTTGGAGTGTATATCAAACGCGCAAACCAACTCGAAGGAGAGAGGAGAGATTCATTCAGATAGAAAGGGCATTCCCGCGTGTTCATGTTCCAACGTGGGGTCATCTTGATGAAGATCTTGACTCATGAAGAGTCAGGCTGCGAAGACCCTACGGATCAAACATGAACGCATGCAACATCAATTCAGAAATCACAAGCGTTGATTGCGTCACCGAAATCGAAATTCGACAAGGAGGTTCTTTTCTTGAGCCTCTTGAAAAAGTAGAAGTTTTACATCTGTTCAGATGGTACATACACACTCAAGCGCGCCTTCACAAATACTGATGGGTCCACGGGAACACTCTCGCTCAGACGCACACTCTTGTCTCAATATGTCTCAATCATCGCTGTTCTATCTGGGCATATGCGGGGCATATCTGGTCTCTGCCACTGGTCTCTCCGAGTCTCTCGGTTCAAGCTGATGTGTCGGTTGTTTTGCATCGAGCGCACCCAGATTTGGCAAGCTCTAGGAAATTTCGACTTGTCATTGGCCTCAGCTGCCACTTCCCTTGCGTGGCCATGATGTAGACATACATGTGTTATATACATGTCCATTTGGTTCCAAGATGTTCCAAGTTTCAAGCTAAGTTCTCACAATCTGAGCTTGCTGCGTCTTAGAGTAGTGTAGTCTCAGCCTCACAGACCTCCAAAATGAGTTGGCTTTGAACATTTGGAAGTGGATGGAAAACTGTCCACACTCTGCTCACTCCGCACTTGGCGACTCATATTCCCAGGGCTGAGCACACGACCCCATGCTGGTTTCAATGCGGGCCGCCATCTCAAGCCCTGTGATAAATCGAGGGTGTACAAACGGACTGCCCTGAATTCTCTTTCGAATTCTCTGTTGAATTGCCTGATATTTTGAATTTCTAAAATTTCAATTTCTCTTTTTCAATTTCAATCTGGTCATTCTGGTCAAGAGCTTGCAGTGGGAAACTGCAGCACCCGAGGCAGCCACAGCAGTGGCAGCAACAGCGGTCCCGCAACACCGGTCCCGAAGGCAAATCTCCCTGTGCGATGTTTGAACCCGTCGTAGTTGCTACAAGCGCAATGTGAGAAAACATTGAATCAGAACAAGAATTCATGGAATGATCCATTGCTTCTCACGAATGTCATAGTAGCTATAAGTGCTCTATTCAAACAGTGTATCCATATTCCTACAGATGTTTGAACAAGCATTCAGTGTTGCACATTGCACAGCATTGAATTCACTCCCTTCGTAATTTTGAAGACTTAGACTTGCTGACTCTGTATGAAAAGGTGGGAGCGCTGGAACACCTGTTTGCGTTTGCTTGAGGGTTGGGATTGCTTGCCTCGAACCTAATCTGGAGTAAGTATGCTGACCCTGATGAACTGATCAAAAGTCACTTTAGGACTACCACAGCAGGCAGTGTAAACAAACCAATGAGCTTCAGCTTCATAACTCATCGTTTACTGTCTGCTTCTGAAAATTCTCCTAAATTGACTCGCAGCTAAATCCTGCGGGAGGGAGTGACACTGTTTAAACATGCAAACAGACCGCGGCTGATGCAAAAAGCAAAAAGCGCCATTGATTTCAGAAGGACGACACATGAATGCTCTATTCCTGCAAAAGCTCTGCAAAAACATTTCTTTCTACCGACATCGATTTATGTCGGCCATGTGTTGCAGCAATGCAATGCATTTACACTCGTCCTTGTTCCAAGGTCGAGTCAAATCACACCGAAGTCAAGCTAGCCATGTGCCAAGGGCCAGACTGAGCATGTGCTCTTAAACACACACACACCACACAAAAAAAAAGTAGATTTGGATCTAATATGTTTTGCTTTGTATTTTTCCGCCTTCAGAGTCTTGCACATCTGACACGTTGATTGAGTATGCATCTGGTCTCCTGCATGTTCTTTCAGTACACAGCTGAATCAGAAGGGGTCCAATTTGGACTTCACCATGTCATCAGCATACCTCGGCAGAAGGTTGCCACGGGTGAGCGCAATAAAGATTGCACAAGTTTGCATAAATGAAAAATGATACAACCTGTCTTCAAGAAGCGAAGGTTGAACAGAAGGACGTCAGGGGCACTGGGTGCCTTCAAAAGGATGACATGTTTTTGTGCGCTAATTCCCTTTTGCCTTGTTTCTGCACACGACTGCTTTGGGAAGCGCTCGTTGAAGACCTCAAAATGGCAAGAGAAAGCGAAACGCTAGTAATATGTGAATATTGTCACACTTGTTACAAAGGAACACAAGGTCAATGAAAACATATGCATTGACGTCGAGATCGCTTTGGCACCTTGTCTTGTTGACGCAACATTGACAACAAAGAATGGTCAGAAGTTAACGGAACCTCCTCTTCATGCCAACCAATGTTCATTGATTCCGTCATTGGAGCCTGAAAGAAGCCGAGGGAAAGAAATTGACGAGAGGAATGTCGGTTCGGCAATGTCTACAGAAGCAAAGTATGCAAACGTATCAGAAACTAATACAAGCTGAAACTGACTTCACCTTAAATTTGTCCATCGGATCTTTCATCATCCGTCGATGCCTCAAAGCAAATGAAAAACCAGAGCTTTGTCTGCAAAGTCTGTGAGAATGGGCGAACTGAAGTGGCAGAGTTTTGCAAGTATTCGTCTTTGTCCCTGACTTCATCAAATCGGTTCTGTAGTCATCAACTGAAGTGTACCTCATCCAGCAGCAAAGTATACTCTGCACAATTAAAAATGCAGAAACGTATCCAAGCAGAGCACTCTGTTGCATTCTTTGAAACGCCTGACCTTGGCTTTGCTGGAAAAAATGACAGCACGATTTTGTCGTCTGCACAGAGATTGCAAATCGGGAAAGCTGAGTCCGTTGGCAGAACCTCCCGAATCTCATCAAAGCCAGCCTACATGTTGGTGCGAATTCACTCACTTACATTGGAATACATTGCATGTAACAAATGTTCAGGGATGTTCATGGAAAATGGAAGCTGCCGCTGGCTGTGCCTCAAGTTCTTGCCATGTCAGCTCGCCCGCTTCCTCTTCTAGATCTCGGAAGTATGCAAGTATGCAAGAGTGTTCGGAATATTTCAGTCAGAACAGAAAATATCAAATTATGCAGTTATCCTGTGGCACTTCGTAGCAAGCCCAAAGCTGGAACTTTAAGCTGCGAACGAAAGGTGTTCACGAACAAACCCATCTCCTGCAATGAATAGGTCACTTTGAAACAGGAAACACAACAGTATGACGTATGACTGATCACGACTCCCACCACAGGTACAAGCTGTCTCTAGCTGTCTCTAGCTGTATCTAAGAATCTAGCTGTGAATCTAGCTCTATCTAGCTGTATCTAGCTGTAGGTTCTGTAACTGTTGAGCATTTTGCACATTTTGAACATGTGTCTGGCCATGACTGGCCAATATCTTTTAGTATTCCTGAAAATCCCCAGGCAGTTCCAAGGCCCAGCCTCCGGCATTGGCTCAAATCCGTATGCTGCCTTCGACCACAGTGCGGAAGGCTATCACTCCGAAACAAAACACAATTACAAAACTTACAAAACATTACTCTCTTTATCATGACGTCATGACAATGTCTCAAGAATTCCCAAAACAAAACAACACAAGACACCGTAAACATCATAAGACTGTCTCGCGGGACCTTGAGCATCTCAAAGAGCCGAATCTTTTGAATAGACTGCTCCTGCGAAAGTGATGTGCATGGCCTTGTGACATTGTGTGATCCTGTATGGCCATAGTTTTTTGCTAACCTTTTTCAACCTTGTTCATTTTTCAAGCAGTGCTGCGCACATGAGTCTCACTCTCACTGTATAGATGCTTCGGGATGTCTCGATTTTGGCAGTTTCGAAGATTCATTGAGAAAGCAGGAAAGAACTATATATATATACAATATATACATATAGAGAACTGTGAGGAAAGTGCGCGAAATCCCCAGTGACAAAAGTGACCACAACACATCTGACACACTTCCGCATGAGTTTGGCCTCGCCCACCAGTGTATCGAATGTCTGCGGGGCACGGACATGGAGAAAATGGTTCCATTATGTTTCATTGCTTCATCTGCAAGCTACATGATAGCCATATTGTAGCCATATGATAGCCTTTTGTATCTTTGTTTTCCTTTGAGACTGACTTAAACTCACACAAACCAATATCACAACATTCCGTTGTGCGCCTCTTTGATCTCATCGTTGCTGAAGTGCATGATTCCCAACCTTAGCACTGTGAACACTGACCCCAAATGACCCCAAGAAAGATTCAATCAATATGTTTTGGAGCCAATCTGAAACATTCTGAAACTCTGCTTGGATCATGGCCACACGACACTGAGAGGCTTGCGCACTCAAGAGGTTGGCAGTCCATGGGTTTTTTGGCCTGCACTCTTGGGGCGCAACTGATTTTCAAGGTCCCAACATCTTCCTTCTGATACTGCCACGGCGGCGAGTCCCAAAAAGAAAATGAGCTCTCCAAAAAAAAATGTCTGTATGTTGTTGTGTGTATGTAAAATCTGACCAATCAGGTCAGAAACCACAGTGGCCAAGTCGCAATAGAGGCACCTACATTCATGAAATTGAAATGCACTGAAATGCCAGTGCAAAGGTTTAAAAATGCCAAGAGACAACTCCTACAATTACATGTTCTCGGAAACTTGTCTGGCTCACCCGAGGGCGGTGACATTCCTCGGTGCAACAGGGACGAACAAGTGTGCAACAGGTTCTGAATCTCAAGGCCCGTCATCTGTTGGCAATGGTCAAAATCAAATCACAAGCGCACAAGGTGCAGCTCAAGAATAATGCAATGTCAGGGGGCTGAGAATTCTTTTCATTCCCATCCCTGAACCCAAAACAAGAATGCAGGCCAGATCAATAGAAACGACAAAGGAGAATTCCTTCCCTTCCGGCCTAGCCCTGCAAATGATCAGTGTTGTGAATGTTTTTGAGATGTATACTGCATACCCTGACGGCCGTCCCTACGTCGGGCAAAGGACACACATAGACCACCAGGTGACTGCAGGAAGGGGCAGTTGATGGCAATTCCAGCAAGGGATCCTATCATGCTCGTCTCAATGAATCACCGTTTCCACAGGGAGTGATTAAAGTGTTCCGACGGGTTCAACAGGTGGTATCCCCGACAGCAAAGGTGGTAAGAAAGCGTGGCGCCAACAAGTGAACATCTACTTCATTCACGGGAACCCACACCGGCGCCCAGAACAAAACCTCCGGAACAAGCACGCTGGCACATGAACTTCTGGAACCAGCCGGGAATCTTCCCCAGAACCTCTGCGTGGAGGTATCCAGAACCTTCTTGCGACCAGAACCAGCCGGAAGCAGGCAGTAATTCGGAACCGCCTGGAACCCAACCTCTCTGGAACCTCCCCGGAACCAGCCCGGAACTGCACCAGAAATTGCACCGACCCTTATCTCAGCTGAGACCCCTGAGCAAACGCTGTTGGGAAAAAAAACAAAGAAAGATTAAAGATATTCTGAAAGAGTGTCCGGCACTCTGGCCCAACCCTGCAGGAGAGAAGCTGCCTTGTTATCCTGTGTTTTTGTGCATAAACATGATAAACACGGCGACATGAATCTTCCTTGGTCGTTCCAAAGCTTGTCTTGTTTGAACGCCACAAAACAGATCAGAATGCTGGATTCTGGAAGAATCAGCGCAAAAAAAAAAAACATGATACAAGTCACAAGCCCGAATGCACATCACGTAAACAGTTCCGCAAAACTGTGATATTACAACAGTTTTGCATGTTTTTTCCATTGTTAGGGTACCATTGTAGACTGGTGAGTGTGGGGTGTCAAGTGGGAAGTGTGGAGTGTCAAGTGGGAAGTGTGGAATGTGGAGTGTGAAGTGTGGAGTGTGAAATGTAGACTGCAAAGTGTGAAGAACGGAATGGGGAGTGTAGATTGTGAAGTGCAAAGTGTAAAGTTGCAGTGTAGGGCGTGGAGTGTAAAGTGAAGAGTGTAGAGTATGGAGTGTGGAATGTAAAGCGAAGAGTGTAGTAGTGTACGGAATGCAGAGTGCAAAACTGTGAAGTGTGGAGTGTGGACGATGTGGGGATTGGGGAATGGGAATGGTAGAGTGTGGAGTGTCCAGTGCGGAGTGCAGAGTTTGGGAGGAAAGTGTAGGGTGCGGAGTGTAGAGTGTGGAGTAGGGAGTGAGGAGTGGTGGGTGGAGCCTGAAGCGTGGAGTATGGAGATAAAGTGTGGGGAGGAGTGTAGAGTGTGAAGTGTGCAGTGTAGAGTTTAGAGTGTGAAGTGTGGAGCTTGGAGTGTACAGTGTGGAGTGTGGAGTGCGAAGAGCGAAGTGTGGACTGGGCAGTGTGGAGTGTAGAGGGTGGAGTTTAGAGCGGGGAGTGTGGAGTGCAAAGTGTAGTGTAGATTGTGGTGCAGGGGGTCGGGAGTGTAGAGTGTAAAGTGTGGAGTGTAGAGCGACTGTGGGGTCTGGAATGTGCAGTGTGGAGCGTGGAGAATAAAATGTAGTGTAGTGGGGAGTGCAGAGTGCGGAGGAGTAGAGGGCAGAGTGCAGAGCGCAAAGCGTGGAGTGTAGAGTTCTGAGTGTAGAGCGTGGGGTGTAGAATGCGGAGCGGAATTTTTGAAAAATCAAAACGCAGGAGTGGAAAGTGTGCCATGTAGCGAGTAGTTGACAGACAGTTTTCTTCATCACCCTTGCAACTACTGCCCCTGCCACGCATACTGGCACGAAAGACCAACCTAGCCCGATGTGGAAAGTTCAACATGCAACACACACACACACACACACACACAAGCGTCCCAAGTACTGCACCTGCCACGAAAAATCAAAGACGAAAAATGATATCCTCCCGATGTACTGCGCGTGCCTTGACATTTGCACTTTGCACTTTGTCGCCACTTTACGCAGCAGTTCCACTGCGATTTGCGAAAAACACGTGACACCACACGTCTTAAGTGCTGCGCCTGCCACAAAAAGTCAACTCCATCTTAAGACGACCGTGCAAAAATACTGCGTTTGTCACAAAAGGCGATTTTCGACGCTTTATCAAGGATGTAGGCATGTCAGGAAGTGACAAGCCTGCCACGCAAAACGACATGACACATCAGTCAAAACATCCAACAAGGACAGCTTTTGCAGCATTCGCTATAGGCAGGGCCATAAGGCCCTCATTGCGAATGGGGGCGAACGGTGAACAGCAAAGCAACCTCGAGCGAGCACACCTCCACCCCCAGACCTCCAAAGAGAGACGAGAACCCTTTGCTACGGATTCAGGAAAAAAATGAAGCATACCAAAGTGGACTCAGCTGTGATGTGCCTGACATTGATGGGGTGGATGCTTGTCCATTTTCATGGTTTTACACCTTTCCATGCCAAGAGCTGTAGGGATGCGCAGATGGATTTGCAGGTATGTGCCGTATTCTCTCTTTCTCTTTCTCCCTCGATGTCTACATACACATACTCTACCAGAGATTCAGAGATATATACATGTATAGACAAAAACTTGCATGAGGCATAGGTGTATCAAGAGACTCAAATGTGGCACTTCATTATGAATTATGACATGTACAATACGACAATCTGGACATATGTACAATGAAGGCAGCTACATTTCAATGTACAATGCAATCACGCCAAGTATTTTGGAAGAAAGCAACGAACTGCATTGATGTACGCATGTGTGTGTATGTACGTACGTACGTACGTACGTACGTACTGTAATGTAATGTAATGTACTGTACTGTACTGTACTGTAATGTAATGTAATGTTATGTTACGTAATGTTATGTATGTATGTATGTATGTACTTACATACGTAGGTAGGTAGGTAGGTAGGTAGGTAGGTAGGTGTGTAGGTGTGTAGGTGTGTAGGTCTGTAGGTCTGTAGGTCTGTAGGTCTGTAGGTCTGTAGGTCTGTAGGTGTGTATGTGTGTATGTGTGTATGTGTGTATGTGTGTATGTGTGTATGTGTGTATGTGTGTATGTGTGTATGTGTGTATGTGTGTATGTGTGTATGTGTGTATGTGTGTATGTGTGTATGTGTGTATGTATGTATGTATGTATGTAGGTAGGTAGGTAGGTAGGTATGTAGGTAGGTATGTAGGTATGTTAAATAATGTGTGTGTGTGTGCGTAAAAATATAGGTATGTAAATATGTAGGTATGTAAATATGTAGGTATGTAAATATGTAGGTATGTAAATATGCATGTATGTAAATATGTAGGAATGTGAATATGTAGGTATGTAAATATGTAGGTATGTATATGATGTGAATATTATCAATGGAATATATATATAATATATGAGTGAGTGAGTGTGTGTGTGTGTGTGTGTCATGAATGTGTGAGTATGTGTCTGTATATATGTATATATATATATATGTGTATACATATATATATATATATTTATTATTATTTATTTATTTAGTTATTTATTTATTTATTTATGTGTGTGTCATGAAAGTGTATGTTTTTGCATCTTTATGGGTGCAACCAAGTCGAAAACAGAACGTGGCCCAGTTGCCTCAACTTGCAGATGCTGCTGATGCTATGCTATAGGTGGGATTGGGGCGGGCGGGTTATGCTGGCTGTGTGAGGCGGAATGTTAACGTTCACTTTCACTGTAACTTGTGCAGTTCGTTGGCGCTAGTCTACATGGGGTTGGGCTGGGTGGGTTTGGGCGTTGGGCTGAGACGTTAACGGCCGCTTGAACTTGCACCCGGTGCTGATTCTACCGGTACTGTATTCTCAATGCTCGCTGAGACAAGTGACTCTGTCTCTGCTCACATGAACAAGGTCATCACTCCCGCAAGTTTATGTTCCAAGTCCAAAGAAGTCCATATCCAACTGCCCAGGCGGAACATGAGTACAGAATGGCCATGCAAATATGAGTTGAGCGAGCTGGGTTAGGGCTGTTAGGGGGTGAAGAGCCTTCCAGATTGAAGCCTTTCCCTCACCAGTCTGGGGTGGGTCTGAGTGCATACGAAGGTCTGCATATCAGGATGAAACACAAGCGAACTCCGGACTGAATTCACTCAATCACCCTCTCTCAGTCCTTGAGCCGAAATATATGATGTAGAGTATAGCAACTGCTGCTTGCTGCTTGCTGCTTGCTCAGAAAGACTCAAAGCATACTGAGTAAATAAGCATAATGCCAATCTGCCCACTTTCTTGGAACCGGCACGTGCAGCCTGATGGTGAAGCACATAATTTTTTACTTGAATTCTGTGAGGATTCCATACAACCCACAGCACCGCATGAGCAAACGTAGCCCAAGTTATATATATACATACACAATCCTTCCGTAAACCGGATGGGAAGGAGATGCAAGGAGGGAAAACCACAAACAAACAGCCCATTTCCCGATTTCCCTCCCTGCGTCATTTGCGAGCTACAGTAAATTTGATACATCGTTTCTATATCAACCAGAACTTTCCTCAAGGGCAGAATGCCAGGTTCGCTTCCTCGTTGGAACTGTAAGGACCTACGGACCGTCTCAGCATGTGTCCGCAACCACCATAGTGCTATAGTGCTTGCAAGCTCTCACTCTGACAATGCTTGCCTTCAAGCCACAATGCCTCTTTGGAATGGCAGTTTCAATGTCCTCAAGCTCCAGTCTTCTCAAAGCCAAGCCAAGAACGGAAAACCAAAAGCCTACGAAAAGCCCCAAAGAAAGAATCAACGAATCAAGGTTTCATTTTAATAAGACCAGGACTGTGGCTACCTCGGCCTCCGTCCTGAGAATGAGTTTCATGGAATGCTTGCCACGCAACCGTTTTCTTGTTTTGAATCCATTGAAACTCTTCTGAGCTGACAACCAGGTTCTTTTTAAAGGATTCACTGCGTCCTGCAAAAGGATTGTCTTTGAAAGCATAAATGCAGCTACCAATGTCGAAGATAGTGAAAGTGTAAATATCGAGCCACGTCTAAGGCCTGCGCGCACTGCATTGCACAACGGTTGTTTGATAATCCTTCAGCAACAATCTAACAATCGAGGCAATGACAGGTATCTGTTTCTACTTCATCCATGCGCCTGCAAGGCACGAAGTCACAAACAATTTTCAATACGCTCACATTATACTCACTCTTGTGTCCAAATAAAAGCACATTGGTGAGGTGGAAACCACAGATGCCTTTGTCGAAATTGCCAGCGAATACTTGATCTGTGCACCATGGCCAAGCTGACCAATCCCTTGGGCGCAAATCTGCACAGGCGAATAGCCCGGCATTGGCGGCATTTCTGGCATTACTGATCAATCCACATGGACGCACACAAAATAAAAGAGAGCGGCACGCTGTCAGAGTGCGCCTTCTTGATGATTTTGCTAAATTGAGTAAGTAGAAAGCAACATGTTTATGTAGAATGGCAATGACACATCCATATACATATATAATCATATATACTACATGTAGAGATGCATACCTACATGTAGGTATGTATTGTGGAAGAACTTTTGGCTGCAAGTCGTGTGTGTGTGTATATATATATATACAGTACATATCCAAGTTTGCACATCAGGCAACAATAAACTCAAAGGACATGAAAGCAAACCTGTCAAACAGCTAGGAAAATTCAGGTTGATAAAAATATGCTACAATACAGTTGTTCTTGCTATGAAATATTGTATTGGGCCAATGAGTATCACAGATAAATAGAATTCAATTTTTGACTGGTTGCGCCATGCTCAAACGATAGGGTGGTGTTTGCTTCTATGTTGCATGCCTTTATAGCAAGCGTTAACAAGGGAAAACAGTACTTTCGATTGACAACGAATTTCATTTTGTCCCCAAGCAGTACTGCATCTTCCTGACAGTGTTCCCTGCAGCACAAAGAGATATGGTATGTTTTGTAAGGATAAGCATACTGTTCTTTTGAAAAATGTTGTGTTCTCAAAACATAATATCAACTATCAACTCAAATTTTAAAGGCAGCAAAATGTTTCTCATAAATCATTTTTTGAAAGAAGGTAGCATTCATTGAAGAAATTGTGGCATACTTTCATGCAACATTCTCCTACAGAGAGGGCAACATTCTTCTGAGACCCTGAGATGTGCACAGCACTCCTCTAGAAAGGTGCGCCATGTCTGTCGCAAAAAAATGGCATTCCTCCCGTATAGGTAGTGATCCTTCTAGATAAGGGTAGCATCTCTCTAAAATAAATTTGGAATTTACATATTGTTTTTTTTCATGAGTGTAGCATTCCTTTTAAGAAGTGCTAGATAACCTCATGAAATATGTACTTGAACAATGGTGTTATGCAATATTCCTTTGAAAAGAAACACTACTCACTTGGAATCATATAGCATTATCTATAAATAACATATTTATTATATGATATATTTGAACTATATTTTTTTACATGTGTACACAATCTTTTCAAAAGTGTGTGGCATCCCTTCGAGAAGGTAGCCTTCAAGATACACAGCAGTTTGTGTGAAAGAGTATGGTATGGTTTACTGTTTATGTTCTTCTACAAAAGAGAACCGTTTTATATGTACAGCAATCCCTTTTAAAGAGGGAGATGTGTCTTTCAGAGAGTGCAGTATGACTCCATGGAATTGTCCTTTGAACGAGCATAGTAGTCTTCCTTGCAGGAAATAAAGAGTTATTTTGAAAGGGTATTCTTCCATAAGCATTTGCACTTTAAGATGCCGTGGTATTTCTTGAGGACAGTGCAGCATGCCTTTATGCAAGTTTCCTTGGATTCTTTTTATCATTTGAAAAGAGGGTGGCACTCCTTGGTTAGAAAAATACACAAACAGAACCACAATCTAAAGGCCCTGCAAGCCGAACGGCTGGGTAGGCTTATGGTACAAGGGGTGCTGAGTTCACCACCAGTGGCTGCGATCACGCAGCAGCTGACACATTGTGTTTGGCTCGCCGGATCAGGTCTTCGGCGAAGATGAGGAAATTGCGCAGCAAGGCTTTGGTCTGCAGCAAATTTTGGTAGTGTGGGTTGTTCTGGTACCCACTCTCTTCCATGCGATCTGTCCGCTCATCGATCTGCATCAGAGTGTTGGATGCTGTTTCACGGAGCAGGATGCCTGTCTGAAAGCGCTGGAGCTCGGCCAACAGTACGACTTCGTCTGGTTGGCTGTAGTTGGCCATGGGAAGTGGGTGGGCGAAATTGGCCAAAGAAGGAAAGCGAAACCCACCCTCCACTCCCTTGATTGAAGCTGCAGGGAAATGATAAACGTTCACGCAACTCAGAACATGTTCGGATGAATGCAAGCTTTTTTCCCACCTACTTGTAAAACAAGGAAGGTACAAGAAAATAAATAATTCGTTTGTCATCGCCAACTGCCTATATTATTTTCTTTCCACACCATTCATTCTCACAAGTGCAACGGCTTCACAACACTGAAGCTGCTCACGCATCACTCTTTTTGCACGGGGGGAAATCGCCATCTCGGTGAAAGGCCCTGCAAGCCTCCCCCGTCTCTCAGGGACTTCCTCAGAACCCTTCTTTCCATATTATGTCTTTGAGCTCCGGACGGGAAATCCGCGGCACCCTGCGTACCACGCACCATCTCAGCTTCAGCTTAGCTATCCCGTGGGCGATGTCCTGAAGATTCTGATTGGCGGCGTACCCTTTGAGAATGAGAAACCTGCACGCCTCGTTGTCCAAGAAGATGACGACGTGCTTCTTGGAGAATGCCTCTCCCCACAGATGGAAAGCTACCAGGACTGCAAATGCTTCGAGTTCTCCGATCGCCTGCTCCTGATCCTCATCCATGAAAGATTGGCAGGAGGAGGCTGTAACCTTCGAACCGAACCAAGCTACCACTGTACCAGCTTGGTCTAACAAAACTCCTCCAATGCCACCTTCTTTGGATTCACTATTGAAGCTTGCATCTGTGAAAACGTAGCAGACATCTTTGGTCCTGGCATCCACCAATCTGGGCGGCGAGTGAAGCATCTGATCCGCCACCGCTTCTAGGGCCCTCTTGGTGTGCAAGCCGATTGTGTTTGGGAGGGATGCCCAACTCGTTGATCAATCTCCGGGTTGACCTCCCAAACAGTTGCCCCTCTGCAAACCCCAAACGGCCTTTGAGTGAAGCTGCACCATGACTGGTCATAGTCCCTTCATCTACGGCTTTTGCTATCTGCGCACACACATCGACCTTCCTCTTTTCTGTGTTCTCGACCTCGAGGATGCCATCTGCAGTTTTGCTCAAGTTGAACACCACCCCAAACGCAGAGACAGTGCCGCACATCTCTGAGGCCTTCTCACCCGTTCTATCAAACCTCCATCCCAAAAGATCCAACAAGGTTTCAAAGGTCATGCCCGCGCTCTTGGCTAGAGTGGGCCCTGACAGGCAGACAAAGTCATCGAAGTAGCAAGTCAGAACCACGTGCAACTTGAGGCAAATCCACTGCAACATCCGGACACATCTCAGGAATGCCACCACGCTACTCTTCGCTCCGAATGGCAGGCTGTATTGTTGGAAGCACACTGTCCTCTTCTCCTCGGGATTGTACACAGCAAGCCTCGCCCACCGCAGTGAAGACTCGGCCACTGCCAGAGTGCGTCCCACCAGACGCGCTCCAGACCCCACCACCTGCAAGGCCTTCATGTACTCGGACATGGTAGCCGCAATTGCGTCAACACCGTCCACTGTGCACTTGTTGACAATGGTCACTCCGTTGTTGACCTGTGACATGGGCCGCACTTTGTCCGACTGCACCACAGCGAATCCCGGGAGACCCGTCATTGTCTCCCGGCACGCCATCCAGTGGCTCTAGCCAACCTCTCTCCACTTTTGTCTAGAGTCTTCCTCCACAGTTCCTCATCGACTGCCTCCGTGCCGCTAGACTTGCAGGAGTTCATGATGGCTTTGTTGCTCCTATACCAGACTGGCTCTCCAAGTCAGCCACCGTCAGCGTAGCAGGTTGGTAGTCGGCCGGTAAAAGGCCCTCTGCTCCAGCTCTGCCTACCAGGGAGGCATCCGGGAACTTCATATCTGTCAGCATTTCTCTCAGGACCAGGAATCTCTTGCCTTTGAGAATCTTTTGCCGGTGAACTGGGAGAGCAGCGTGGAGTTTCTTTTCATCTTCTGCCAGTTCAACTGCCCTTCAAGTCCACCTGAGCAAGAATGCTGCTCTTTCTCTGGCTACCGCAGCTGGTTCTCGGCTGACATTGTTCTGAATGGCTTGCTTGACCCCTTCTGACAGACTTGAATGCTTCTGAAACGAAGGTCTCCACAGTCCACGGGATGCCCACTGCCACTTCCCACAATTGGTTCTCCTCCCCCTTCTTGTCAATCGTCTATGAGTGACGCGAAGGACACGCGCAATGCGTAGGAATCTTGGCGTCGTTGAAGGCAACCTTTTGTTTGAGCTTGTCCCAGCAGTGAATGGAGGTGGAGCAGCCACCCTCTACAACTGGATGTGGCTCCACTCAGGGATAAAGGCCAAAGACTTTTTGGTTTGGCTCTGTGCACTGGCTCTGGCTTTCTTGTCAGGATGCGATGGCAGGCTTGACTTGGGTAGGTCGGCTTGGTGAAGTCATATACCAGCTGCGTCCATTTCTTGCACAGGTCCAATGGGTACTCCATCTCTTCGGCTGTGGCGAAGCCGTGGGGCGTGACCCCCAGAGGCTGAGTGCACGTGCTGGTTGGTGCACTCTGCCGCAAACCCCTGCAAACACTCGAGATCACTGGCTATGGTGGTCTTCTTAGGCCTCATCCCACCGAACATGCAGGAGTGAAATGTGACGTGCCAAAAAATCACCACGTCGAGCACCATCTTCCAAAACGAGGTCAGCCAGAACAGGCTCCTGGCCGGCTGTTCGACAGACCAACGCCCACCTAACTGGTGGCATAGGTAAATCAACTTGCATTCCGCTGCGTCGCCCAAATTGGGCAGGCCATCACTTCGGAGGGGCTTGGGCCCATGTTTGTCCGGCCCCATGGGTATTTCACGAGCTCGAGAGCTTGTACCGCACGGTAGGCCATAGTGACAATACTTGCACTGCTTGTTTCGAATCTAGGAAGCAGCTAATTTCTCACCCTCCGGGTCTCCAAGGTCGACTTTGACAATAGGCGCCTTGCTGGTCCCTTTGACGACCCGGTCAACGCCAAAGGATGCTCTCATCCCAAGCTTCCTGAACTGTGCAGTCAAGCCTCCCGTACCAGAGCAAAATTCTATGGCGAAGGGTGAGCTTCTGATGGCTCAGGCAAAGGTGCCGGCACAAAGGCGGGCTCAGTGTCTGTGGGCTGTTGTGGTAGCACTGCCATCTGCAGGTCCTCCTCAACAGCCAAAGTTTTGCACCTAGTGGATCGAGCTTGCTGCCCGTTGGGGAGCCATTGGAGGTGCCCCCCTCCTGCTGTCATTTGGGTGGGCAACTGGAGTGGGAGTGTTTCTCCCCACACCCTTGGTTGCGCATAGGTGATAGCCTTTGTCACAGGCTTCACCTGGTTGTGCTTTGTCGCACCCGCCGGCACAATCTTGATCTATCTGGCAGGCATGAGGCGCACCCCTTCAGCGCCATGGGTAACTTGCCGCCTGAAGGATATTGGCGCTGCCCTGTTTTCCCAGTCTTCCACGCCGTCGGGTTCGCCTTATAGTTCTTGCCTGCTCCTTCCCATGAGGTCCATTCCTTCTTGGGCTCAGGCTTGGCTTTCACTTTTGGCTGGGGCGGAGCAGCTTGTGTCGGCAGCATGTAATACATCACAGTGCGGTCCTGCGGCAGGCTCTCCGAGGCCGCATCCAATGGTCGGGTTGTTGGATGCCCTCTCTTGTCATCTCTTGCATCCTCACGAATGCTTGCCTGTTGGCCCTCAGCAGCTGGGTGATGTGTGGCTGCCTGAACCCAGGCGGCGCCGGCTTCCGCATGATCTGGAAGAGATGTTGGATCCACTTTTGAAACGTCTCGAAGTCAATGAGGCCCACCAGGTCGAAGGCAAGACTCCTTCGAGTCATTGCTTCCATGACGTCCAATTCAGTGCTGACTGAACAGTGCTGCTCGTTCTGGACGTCCTTCACCATGATGCCCTGGCCTGATGCATCTAGGCGCAGCTCTTTAGGTGGCTTGGTCATGGTGATCTCCTGCATTCTGGGGATGCACTTGGCGGGATTCAGATACTTCAATGCATCTGCCTGCATCATCCCGCTAGTCGGTGTCGTACACACAGTAACTTCCATGGGGCCCTCCAATCTCAGTCCCGACATGCGCTTCTTCTGTTCTGCAATCCGGGCCATCCTCTCAGCTTGGGGCAGCTTGTTCTGAGTGGGGTCGGCTGCAGGATCTGCCAAGGCGCTCGGCTGCGCCACAACTGACGTTTGTGCCTCGAAGACAAGCCTGCGCATCACTGCGACGTCTCCAACCGTGATGGCTCTACTCGGTGCAGAATCGGGCAGCATCTGCCGGATGTTTGCCTCGGTAGCAGGTGCTCCCTGTTGGCCGCAACTGACGGCCAGTCGCGGCAGGGTTGTCACTCCTGCAGTCTTCAGCCCATCCAGGTACTCGTCATGGAGACCAAGCTGTTTAGCGTGTCGCTCGAAGGCGGCCGCACTGTCGGTGAGGTTCATGGCGGCCATGGTCCTAAAGATGGGTTCGAAGATGAAGGATGTTCACATGACACTTGAGAAGTTCCAAATTATCCATGTGACACATGGCATGTTGACTCTTGCTGCATTTGCGCTGTGAGCCTCAGCTTGTCGCAAAACGAAAATTGGTTACCCCATGTGTTGGCTACCTCTTGTTGCCGTTGCCTCATGTATGCAATGCATCAAATGATTCTCAAATGCAGGACATCTCTATGTCCAAATGATCTCAATCAAACTCAAATTCTTACCTCATGTTGCATGAAGCTCTGCTCAATATGACATGTGGCACTCACAAGTGACACTGCATGCACACACGATCAATCCAAGGATGAAAAGAAACTTCACATGTGAGAACTCGATCCATACCTCATGTTAGCACTCAGGCGCTCGCTTTTCTCCTGGGAAGACTGTGGCGCCAGAATTTCAACCTGCGTGCTTGCGCTTGGCTACACAGTATGTGGCTGAGACGCCGCTGGGTGCTGCCTCTACCTTGAAACATCAGCTGCACTTAGGCCAGTCGAAGGACGCTCCCTCGTCTAAGATCAGGAAGCCATCTCCGTGCAAACCACACTCTGTCACTGGCTGCAAGTTGTTCTGCGGCTGCGAACATGCAACATACGTCTGCGTTTGTTCGGCATGAGTTCCCCTTCCACTGCAGCAGAGACTACGCTATTCAAAGTGTTATTGAGCTTCCCGTGGAAGACCTCTTCATTGTCTTCCGTGGCACAAACTCACTTCAGACTCGGAGCTGGCACTCTCAAGCAGGTCCAGGATCACCTTCGGGTTCGAAACCTCGTCGAACTCCGCCTCCGCATGCTGCTCCTTGTTGAACGGGTTTGAAGGGTCGAAGTTGGGATGGTTGGACGGGTCCCCACCTTCGTCTTTCACGCTCTTGGCTGACTCCTGCACGACTCGGACACAAGCTCTCTGCTGGGGCAGCCGGCACCACCAGAGGTTCACTACGCGTCTCTTTCATGTAGCCAGATCTCGTCCCATCAGGCTGGAAGTGTTCCTGCCGGACATCGAGCAACATCCCACATAGTTCGCGCAGTGGTCGTGCAAGAAGGTCTCGGCTGTAGAGGGCCAAGGCATGGTGCCCCAACATCGCCCGACTGGTATCGCCGATACCGTACCTGGCGCACCACGCCAATGTGGTGGCTTTCAGGCTATGCGAGGTTGTCTCCTCAATCTGCCCGGTGATGCCCAGGAAGTCGTTGATCATGGACGAAATCTCCGAGCTCGTGAATGGCCTTTTATTGAATCCACCTTCCCATGTAAGACCCGGCAAATTGGTCCGTATGGTTGCCGGTCATGCAACAAGCCAAGCTCCTTCAGCGATGTCTCCCACTCCAGTGCCTAGGGGTCTTTGCCGACTCCCCAAATGGGCGCCACAAAAGGCATGTGGAGCGCTTTCTTCTCGGCCGTGTTGGAGGTCTTATGGACCCGGGTTCTGCCTTCCACGAACCCAAAAGGACCATCGCCAGTGTCAATCACATCGAAGAAGAAACTCTGCATCGAGGCCAGGTCGGACCAGCGAGCCCTTGCAAACAAGGCAAGAGCATGCACCCCGCAAAGTAGCGGTCGTGGACGTTGGCTGCTTCGGCCACCATGGCCTCCAACTTTTTGACCTCCTCAACAGCCAAGGGCCTTGCCTGCTGTGTTGGGTCTCTGGATGCCAGCACTCGCAAAACTCTTCCCTGAAGAAGAGGCCCTATCACAGTCTCTACGGTGAAGTTGGCTCCCAGGACGAGCTTGAAAAATTTCACAGCATGGAGCAAAGTCTTGCCAATGAACTTGCTACGAGATGCATTCTCGCCCCAGGTGGTCCAGAAGGTTCACCTCTTGCAGGGGCCACCACCAACGCTTGCCCGTCCGAGGGCGCCAACTGACAAACTGTTGCAGGTCTCGTCCTCTCTTCAAGACAGTGCTTGGCGACCTGACACCGCAAGCATCCCTAATGTAGGTGAGCGCACCTTCTCGATTCTGGGCGGTCAACTTTTCCATCACATAGTGCCCCGCTTGTGAATCAAAGTTGCGCCCCTCCAGCAGCGTCAGCCAACATGCCAAAGCTTTTGTCCATTTGAGATCTATTGCCTGCTTGTAGTCGTTGTCACACAGCGACCTCACGTGCTTTGCAAGCAAGGGCATCTCACTGGGCCTGCTTGGTTGGGAACGCTCTGCAGCTGAACTCTGACCGTCAGGCAGGGCAAAGACAGGCGGCGCGGGCAGAGGTGTGAAGTCCTCTTCCACCACCAAGCCTAGTAGGTCCCCATCACCAAAGATCTGGGCGAAGACTCCTTCTTCCCATGGGAGCTTTGGCAGGCCAGCTCCAACACTCATCATGCTGTTCTGAAAGAAGACCCTGTTCATCTGCTGAAAGTCCATAGTCTCAAAATGGTCAGCCACAGGTTCAGGCGGTTCAGACGGTCCTGTCTCAACGTCGTCATACCATTCCTCGACGTACTCTATACATTCAGTGGTCATGCCCTCCATGAGTCCTTGAATTGCTTCTTCCTTTCCATCGGGGTAGCCAAAGAGGTTGGCATCCACCACACCCCCCATTGCTTCTGCAGCATCATGCCCCATACCACTTGGGGGTACAAGCTGCCTTCCTGCAACAGGCTACGAGGAGCTTCCACTGCTGCTCCAGGGTCATGGGGCGCCTCAACTCCAGGCACCACTTCAGATTGGGGCGCGTCAGCCTCACGCACCACGTCAGAGCGAGTCACCATTGCGCTACACGCTCCCCCGTGCCGAGATTGGCCAACGAAGAAAAGCGAAACCCACCCTCCACTCCCTTGATTGAAGCTGCAGGGAAATGATAAACGTTCCCTCAACTCAGAACATGTTCGGATGAATGCAAGCTTTTTTCCCACCTACTTGTAAAACAAGGAAGTTACAAGAAAATAAATAGTTCGTTTGTCTTCGCCAACTGCCTACAATTTCCAGACTCTTGACTAGGACCCCGCCTCAGCTGAAGAGTCTAGATTTTTTTGGTTTTTTGGGAGGTTTTGCTTCATGTCTGATTCGTGCCTTATTTGGATTGTTTTCAGAACAAATCCCTTAAAGTGCAATCTTTGGAGTAATTAGAAAACTGGAGTTATTGGAGATCCTTCAAGTTTGCTATTTGAATTTGGGAACCCCTGGAAACTGCACTCTGACAGCGTGCCGTTCTGAAATAAAAATCGGCCCTGGTGATTGAAAGGTTCATGTCCACTCATCCTTCTCACACAGTGGAACTGAAAAGGCTGCTACGCTGGTTGTGGATAGCCACCTCAAGATGTTATCATGCTGTTGGTTTCAGGTTCAAGCAACGAAACACAATTGAAACTGCTTCATTGGCCTTCAAAACTGAGCGAGGTACCATGGACAGGCCGGGAGTTTGCGGTCATGAAAGCCACTACAAACCGTTGCCAAATCCTTCAAACCATTAAGAAGTCCAATCCTCGCCATCTCAGGTGCAACTATGAGCTTGTCACTCACCTGTAAACCTACCCTGCGTTGAACATTGCTGGTCAATATGAGAACGAGAACACCACATGCTAATACGGGTTGACACATCAAGTCAAAATCAAAATGTATCTACGCCGCTGTTGGCTATGGTCCCAAAACACCATGAATTGGAATTTCTTTGGGTTGTCGGCTGCAGACACCATTCGCTCATGTTTGATTCTCATTTTTGTGACATGGCCAGCTTTGTGGAATTGAGCCACTTTGTTGTCATCTGTTGCCAGTCGACTTGGAGCTCAACAACCTTTAGACCGAATTTGACTCCCCGCGCGTGTGTGTGTTATTTTTTACCCCGCGCCGAAGGTGCTGGAAAGTGGCCAAAGGAAGTTTAGTTCACAAACTTCCGAGTTACGGACGAATGGCAAGGGGTAGTCTTGCCGTCATCATCATCATCATCACCACCATCATCATCATCATCATCATCGTCATCGTCATCCTCATGTCATGTCAAAGGGTAGTCTTCTTCTGCCGCCTGCTATACAAGCTAACTCCTGTCAACCTTGATTTTTTATGTTGCGAAAAGAACGAATAAAAAAACGATTTGAAAACCGAAAAAAAAAAAACGCCAGAAAAACAACAAAAGAACGAGAAAAAAAACGAAAATTGCGACTAAAAAACGACAAAAAAAGGGAAAAAACGATTTGGGAATGCGGCAGAAGTAGAAAGTTGCAAAAACTGTGGAAAAGTGCGAAATAAATGCGAGAAAAATGCGGCAAAAAAAGTGAAAAAAAACGAAAGAAAAACACTAAGAATTGCCGAGCTTTGGTTATACTTTGTTTTTTGTTTTATATTGCATTTTGGTGTTTTCCCGCGTTGTTTCCATCGTTTTTTTCTGATTTTTTTGCTAAATCGTTTTTTCGTTTTCTCCCGAAGCTCCTGCGAAGGGTTTTTTTCCAAAGAACAGCTACCAAATTCATCTACATCACATCGCCTACTTTCTTTACATCTCTCACATCATCTACACCATATACAAATTTCAGCATGCTTCATCTACATCATCTACATCATCTGCATCATCTGCATCATCTACATCATCTCCTCTACATCACCTACATCGCATACAAATCATGTACAT
Organism: Symbiodinium sp. clade C Y103; assembly: GCA_003297045.1. Taxonomy (NCBI): domain Eukaryota; class Dinophyceae; order Suessiales; family Symbiodiniaceae; genus Cladocopium; species Cladocopium sp. clade C. Next base: position 560,715 of record BGPT01000172.1, on the reverse strand, counting down.
TATCTACATCACATACATCTCATACAAGTCGTGCACCTTGTCTACTTACATCATGTACATCAAGAGTTGTTACACAGGAGTTGTTACGCAGTAGTTTATACGCAGGAGTTTTAAAAAGAATTGCTACACAGAATTTGTTACACAGGAGTTGTTACACAGGAGCTGTTTTGCAGGAGTTGTTACGCATGAGTGTTTACGCAGGAGTAAAACTCCTACCAAGAACTCCTACTTCTCAAGTTCTTCTAAATTCTCACATAAGGCGGCGGGGGGCCCAAATGCCGGAATGCACAACCCAACCCTTACCGCACGTCGTGCGTGTCGGACGCACAAACGTGTGGTGAAATGCGAATCGTTGCTGGGCCGCTTCGCCCCTCTGCAGGGATCGTGCGTGTTGGACGCGCAAACGTGTGGTGAAATGCGAATTTTCGGTTGCCCGCGGCAACACGACATGATGGTCGCAGTGTCAAACGCGCGGTGAAATGCGAATTGTGTAGCGCGAGCCGCAACCCGTTCGCACGAAATGAGGGCCGAAATGCAATAATTGAAGTAGAATTGCGATTTTGACATCATCTCAGATGCAACCTCTTGGCACAAAATGAGGTTCGAAGTGTCAAAGCGTCTGTGTAAAAGCTTCTGTGAATAAAGACTTCGCTGTGTAAACGCGTCTGTGCGTCAAAGCTCTTCTGTGTAAAAGCTCGTGTGTGTGTGTGTAAACGCTCTTCTGTGTAAAAGCTCCTGTGTGTAAATGCCCTTCTGTGTAAAAGCTCCTGTGTGTAAACGTGTCTTGGTGCAAAAGCTCTTCTGTGTGAATGCTCCTGTGTGTAAACGCATCTGTGTGTAAAATAGCACTCTTCTGTGTGGAAGCTCCTGTGTGGAAACGCGTCTTGGTGTAAACTCTCTTCTGTGTGAAAGCTCCTGTGTGTAAACGCTTTTCTGTGTAAAAGCTCTTTACATCATGTACATCAAGAGTTGTTGCACAGGAGTTGTTACGCAGTAGTTAATACCCAGGAGTTTTTAAAAAAATTGCTACACAGGAGTTGTTACACAGGAGTTGTACACAGGAGCTGTTATGCAGGAGCTATGACGCAGGAGATTTTACGCAGGAGCAAAACTCCTACCAAAAACTCCTACTTCTCAAGTTCTTCTAAATTCTCACATAAGGCGGCGGGGGGCCCAAATGCCGGAATGCGCAACCCAACCCTTACGGCACTTCGTGCGTGTCGGACGCACAAGCGTGTGGTGAAATGCGAATCGTTGCTGGGCCGCTTCGCCCCTCTGCAGGAATCGCGCGCGTTGGACGCGCGAACGTGTGGTGAAATGCAACTTTTCGGTTGCCCGCGGCAACCCTTTCGCACGACATGATGGTCGCAGTGTCAAACGCGCGGTGAAATGCGAATTGTGTAAACGCGAGCCGCAACCCGTTCGCACGAAATGAGGGTCGAAATGCAATAATTGAAGTAGAATTGCGATTTTGACATCATCTCAGATGCAACCTCTTGGCACGAAATGAGGTTCCAAGTGTCAAAGCTTCCGTGTAAAAGCTTCTGTGTGTAAAGACTTCGCTGTGTAAACGTGTCTGTGGGTCAAAGCTCTTCTGTGTAAAAGCTCGTGTGTGTGTGTGTGTAAACGCTCTTCTGTGTAAAAGCTCCTGTGTGTAAACACGTCTTGGTGTGAAAGCTCTTCGGTGTAAAAGCTTCTGTTGCGCCGCAATGCAACACTTGCTGCACGGCGTTCGTCAGATCCACGCTTCCAGTGGCACGTTTGCAACCCTTTCGCACGAAATGAGGGTCGAAGTGCAAAAATTGCGGAAAAATTGCCGTTTTGAAGTCTCAGATGCAACCCTTTCGCACAACATGAAATGCAAAAATTGAGATAAAATTGCGATTTTGACTTCTCTCTGTAAAAGCTCTTCTGTGTAAATGCTCTTCTGTGTAAAAGCTCCTGTGTGTAAAGAGGTCTGTGTGTAAAAGCTGTTCTGTGTAAAAGCTTCTGTGTGTAAAATCTGCTGTGCGTGTGTGTAAACGTGTATCTGTATGTGTGTAGACAATCTTCTGTGTAAATGCTCCTCTGTCTAAACGCGTCTAGGTGTAAATGCTCTTCTGTGTAAAAGCTTCTGCGTGTAAACGCTCTTCTGTGTGAAAGCTCCTGTGTGTAAACGCTCTTCTGTGTGAAAGCTCCTGTGTGTGAACGCTCTTCTGTGTGAAAGCTCCTGTCTGTAAACGCTTTTCTGTATAAAAGCTCCTGTGTGTAAACGCTCTTCTGTGTAAAAGCTCCTGTGTGTACACGCGTCTTGGTGTAAAAGCTCTTCTGTGTGAATGCTCCTGTGTGTAAACGCGTCTGTGTGTAAAAGCTCTTCTGTGTGAAAGCTCCTGTGTGTAAACGTGTCTTGGTGTAAAAGCTCTTCTGTGTGAATGCTCCTGTGTGTAAACGGGTCTGTGTGTAAAAGCTCTTCTGTGTGAAAGCTCCTGTGTGGTAACGTGTCTTGGTGTAAAAGCACTTCTGTCTGAAAGCTCCTGTGTGTAAACGCTTTTCTGTGTAAAAGCTTCTGTGTGTAAACGCTCTTCTGTGTAAAAGGTCAGGTACTGTGTGTAAACGTGTCTTGGTGTAAAACGCTCTTCTGTGTGAAAGCTCCTGTGTGCAAAGGCTTTTCTGTGTCAAAGCTCCTGCGTGTAAACGCTCTTCTGTCTAAAAGCTCCTGTGTGTAAACGTGTCTTGTTGTAAACGAAGAGTTCTGTGTGTAAACGTGTGTGTGTGTGTGTAAACGCCCTTCTGTGTAAAAGTTCCTGTGTGTAAATGTGTCTTGGTGTAAACGCTCTTCTGTGTGAAAGCTCCTGTGTGTAAACACTTTTCTGTGAAAAAACTTCTGTGTGTAAACGCTCTTCTGTGTAAAAGCTCCTGTGTGTAAAGAGGTCTGTGTGTAAAAGCTGTTCTGTGTAAAAGCTTCTGTGTGTAAACGTGTCTGTGTGTAAAAGCTCTTCTGTGTGAACGATCTTGTGTGTAAACGTGTCTGTGTGTAAACGCTTTTCTGTGCAAAAGTTCCGGTGTGTAAACGCGTCTGTGTGTAAAAGCTCTTCTGTGTGAAAGCTCCTGTGTGTAAGCGTGTCTTGGTGTAAACGCTCGTCTGTGTAAAAGCTTCTGTGTGTGAAAGCTTGTGTGTATAAAGAGTTCTCTGATAACGTGATCGCTTGCAAATGCACAAGCACTATAGGAACCTAATTCTCATTCATGACACGTTCATGCATGACTTTTCATCGCAACATTGCTATCTTCTCCTTCCCAACTCTCTTCGTCTACCCACTCCTGCTTTCCTTTCGGGCCGCACTGTCGTCTATAGTTTTTTTGCACGCTTTGAAGCTGATGCTGACCACACGAACCGTCTCGTCCGATAATTTGTTCACCCCAGGAGACGACAGACCCATTGACCAAACGAGCTGCGAAGGCGTAGCCATTGCCTTCAATCTCAACAACATTTTGTAATTGATTTTGCACTTCCGAGGCATCTCCGCCTTCTTCGAAGTAACCCCAAGTTACGACAGATCCGTCCACGAGAATAGCAGCAAATGCAGACGTGGTAGCTGCAATGTGTGTCACTTTTCCATCCAACCGGTGCTGCACCGAAGAGCTGTCACCGCCTTGGTCATTCATCCCCCAGGTCACCACTGATCGATTTGCCAGGACTGCCGCGCTTGAACCTGGGAGCTATCACCTCCAAGGTCCTGGTGCCCCCACGAAACAACAGATCCTTTCACAACTGAAGAGCAGCAAAAGCATAAGGGGTTCCTCGGACAGCTTGAACTTCCTTCAGCTGATCTTGCACCGCAGAAATATCTTCAGCCTAATCTCCCCAGGTGATCACCTTCCGGTCAGCCAGGATGGCTGCCAAGGCCGTGTCGGTTGTTGCTATGTCGCAGACATCCACAAGACTGTCCTTCACTGTGCTGTCGTCACTGCCATAGTCAAAGCAGCCCCAAGTAACAACGGAGCTATCCGCCAAGATAGCTAACAGGCCGGAACACGTGGAAATTGCTACCTCAGTTTTTGCACATCGAACCTCATTTCGTGCGAAAGGGTTGCCGCGGCCCACTCCTGCAAGGTGATAATCGCAATTTTACCACAGTTTTTGCACATCGAACCTCATTTCGTGCGAAAGGGTTGCATCCGAGATCCAAAAATCGCAATTGTACCTCTGTTTTTGCACATCGAACCTCATTTCGTGCGAAAGGGTTGCGTTTCGCAAACCACCATCTGGCTGCCCTGCCGCCTAAAGAGAGAATTTAGAAGAACTTGAGAAGTAGGAGTTTTTGGTAGGAGTTTTAACTCCTGAGCATTACCTCCTGAGTAATAACTCCTGAGTATATAATAACTCCTGAATAGTAACTCCTGAGCAATGACTCCTGAGTAATCACTCCTGAGTAAAAACTCCTGAGTAATGACTCCTGAGTATTAACTCCTGAGTAAAGTAATGACTCCTGAATATTAACTCCTGAATAGTAACTCCTGAGTAGTAACTCCTGAGTATTACCTCCTGAGTATTTCATGTAAATGTTGACGATGTAGATGATTAATATGATTTGTAATAGAGGTATGTGATGGTGTGATGTTGATGATATAGATGATGTATATTTGATTTGTATGAGATGTATGTGAAAATGATGTAAGTAGGAGATGTTATGTGAAGTAGATGATGTATATGATTTGTGTGAGATGTATGTGATGATGATGTAAGTAGGAGATGTTATGTAGATGAATTTGGTATTTGTTCTTTGGGAAAAACCCTTCGCAGGAGCTTTCCAGAAAAAATACACAGAGGCTTTCACAGGAGCTTTCACACAGAAGAGAATTTACAGTTTACACCAAGACACGCTGACACAAAGGAACTTTTACACAGAAGGGCGTTTACACCAAGACACGTTTACACACAGGAACTCTTAAACAGATGGGCGTTTACACACAAACACGTTTACACACAGGAGCTTTTACACAGAAGAGCGTTTACACACAGAAGCTTTTACACAGAAAAGCGTTTACACACAGGAGCTTTCACACAGAAGAGNCACACAGGAGCTTTTACACAGAAGAGCGTTTACACACAGAAGCTTTTACACAGAAAAGCGTTTACACACAGGAGCTTTCACACAGAAGAGCGTTTACACAAAGACACGTTTACACACAGAGGCTTTCATACAGAAGAGCTTTTACACACAGACGCGTTTACACAAAGGAGCTTTCACACAGAAGTGCTTTTACACCAAGACACTTTTACACACAGGAGCTTTCACACAGAAGAGCGTTTGCACACAAGAGCTTTTACACAGAAGAGCGTTTACACTTAGACACGTTTACACACAGGAACATTTACACAGAAAGGGCGTTTACACACATACAAGTTTACACAGAGAACTCTTTTCACACAGAAGCTTTTACACAGACGAGCTTTTACACCAAGACACGTCTACACACAGGAACTTTTACACAGAAGGGCGTTTACACACATACACGTTTACACAGATAACTCTTTTCACACAGGAGCTGTTACACAGAAGGGCTTTTACACACACAAGCGTTTACACACAGGAGCTTTCACACACGTTTACACACAGGAGCTTTCACACAGAAGAGCGTTTACACCCAGACACGTTTACACACAGAAGAGCGTTTACACCAAGACACGTTTACACACAGGAACTTTTACACAGAAGAGCTATTTTACACCAAGACACGTTTACACACAGGAGCTTTCACACAGAAGAGCGTTTACACACAGGAGCTTTTACACAGAAGAGCGTTTACACACAGGAGCTTTCACACACAAGCGCAATTACACCAAGACACATTTACACACAGGAACTTTGACACAGAAGGGCGGTTACACACACTTGTACAGAAACATCGCTATGAATTTTGTATCCAGAGTGCATTCGACGTGCAACAACACTCCAATTAATTGGGCCTGACAGGGAAGTTACAAGNTTGTCCAGCAGTAAAATACTCAAAATGAATAGTGCAGATTGCGACAACTGTGCAGTAAAATGAAATCGTCATGCCGGTTCTTGGCTTAGCCGGTCGCCATTGTCAGAAAACGATACTTGTTGGTTTCACAAAACTGAGCAGGTACACACCGT
>BGPT01000172.1:544604-554543 GCA_003297045.1 Symbiodinium sp. clade C Y103 | reverse complement strand
CCTGCTGAACATAACACTGAAGAATTTCACAAAAACGAAGCAAAACAAGCAGCGGGTAGAAGTTTTACCTCTATTCAGAGGATACACACACACACACACGTTTGCACGCAAAGCTCTTTTCCCACAGTAGCTTTTACACAGAAGAGCTTTTACACAAAGACGCGTTTACACGCAGGAGCTTTCACACAGAAGAGCTTTTCCTTACAGGCGCGTTTACACACAGGAGCTTTCACACAGAAGAGCGTTTACACCAAGACACGTTTACACACAGGAGCTTTTACACAGAAGAGCGTTTACACACAGAAGCCTTTACACAGAAAAGCGTTTACACACAGGAGCTTTCACACAGAAGAGCATTTACACCAGGACACGTTTACACACAGGAGCTTTCACACAGAAGAGCTTTTACACACAGACCCGTTTACACACAGGAGCATTCACACAGAAGTGCTTTTACACCAAGACACGTTAACACACAGGAGCTTTCACACAGAAGAGCGTTTACACACAGGAGCTTTTACACAGAAAAGCGTTTACACAAAGGAGCTTTTACACACAGACGCGTTTACACACAGGAGCTTTCACACAGAAGAGCGTTTACACCAAGACACGTTTACACACAGGAGCTTTTACACAGAAGAGNCAGGAGCTTTCACACAGAAGAGCGTTTACACCAAGACACGTTTACACACAGGAGCTTTTACACAGAAGAGCGTTTACACACAGGAGCTTTTACACAGAAGAGCGTTTACACTTAGACACTTTTACACACAGGAACTTTTGCACTGAAGGGCGTTTACAAACAAACACGTTTACACAGAGAACTCTTTACACACAGGAGCTTTCACACAGAAGAGCGTTTACACCAAGACACGTTTACACACAGGAGCTTTTACACAGAACAGCGTTTACACACAGAAGCTTTCACACAGAAGAGCGTTTACACCAAGACACGTTTACACACAGGAACTTTTACACAGAAGGGCGTTTACACACATACACGTTTACAGAGAGAACTCTTTTCACACAGAAGCTTTTACACAGAAGAGCGTTTACACCAAGACACGCTTACACAGAGGAGCTTTCACACAGAAGAGCTTTTACACACAGACGCGTTTACGCAGGGGAGCTTTCACACAGAAGAGCGTTTACACGAAGACACATTTACACACAGGAGCTTTTACACAGAAGAGCGTTTACACACAAGAGCTTTTACACGGAAAANACGAAGACACATTTACACACAGGAGCTTTTACACAGAAGAGCGTTTACACACAAGAGCTTTTACACGGAAAAGCGTTTACACACAGGAGCTTGCACAGAGAAGAGCGTTTACACCAAGGATCACCAAGGCATGTTTCACACAGGAGGTAAAATTGCGATTTTGTGTAAATGCGCCTGTGTGTAAAAGCTTTTCTGTGTGAAAGCTCCTGGTGTAAACGTGTCTGTGCGTAAAAGCTCTTCTGTGTGAAAGCTCCTGTGTGTAAAGGTGTCTTGGTGTAAACGCTCTTCTGTGTAAAAACTTCTGTGTGAAAAGAGTTCTCTGTGTAAACGTGTATGTGTGTAAACGCCCTTCTGTGTAAAAGCGGGGTCTCTGTTTCCACAGTTGCGGGCCTCGATCTGGGGAAGGCGTCGACAAAAAGGGCACAGGACTGTAGCGAGAGCTCGGTTTCACAGAAAAATCACAAAAATCTGTTGGAATCGGAGCACGTTTAAAGAAAATGAGCTAGACAAAAAGTGCACAGGACTGTAGCGAGAGCTCGATTTGCACTTCAAAATTTTGACCAAACTGTTAGGGACACTTTTGGAAGATGGACCGGCAAAAACTGCACAGGATCGTAGCGAGAGCTCGGTTTCGTACAGGTCAAAAAAATGCAAAGAAAAACTGCCTGTCTGTGGGTCGAAGCACTTTTGGAAGATGAGGTCGGCCAAAAGTGCACAGGACTGCATGGTGCTCTTCTTCATCAGCATCATCATCATCATCACCATCATCGTCATCATCGTCATCATCGTCATGCTCACCGTCATCGTCATCATCGTCATCGTCATCATCGTCATCGTCATCGTCATCGTCATCGTCATCATCATCATCATCATCATCATCATCATCATCATGTCAACATCACACGTGTGTCAAATTCACCGGTGAAAAATACTCCCGGGCGCAAAACTTCTGCTTTTTTTTCGCTAAAGTGGCTTCCGTGGTCGCCGAAGCAGGGTCTCTGTTTCCGCAGTTGCGGGCCTCGATCTGGGGAAGGCGTCGACAAAAAGTGCACAGGACTGTAGCGAGAGCTCGATTTGCACTTCAAAACTTTGAAGAAACTGTTAGGAACACTTTTTGAAGATGGATCGGCAAAAACTGCACAGGATCGTAGCGAGAGCTCGATTTCCTACAAGTCCAAAATAATGCAAAGAAGACTGTCACGGTCGGAGCACTTTTGGAAGAGGAGGTCGGCCAAAAGTGCACAGGACTGGTGCTCTTCATCATCATCATCATCATCATCATCGTCGTCGTCGTCATCATCGTCATCATCGTCATCATTGCCATCATCGTCATCATCAAAATGTCATCATGTCAACATCACACGTGTGTTACCACATTCACGGGCGGAGAAACAGTCTCGGGCGCGAATCGGCGGGTCTCTGTTTCCGCGGTTTCGGGCCTCGATGCGGGAAAGACGTTGGCAAAAGGTGCACAGGATTGTAGCAAGAGCTTGGTTTGCACTTCAAAGGGAAAAAACTGAGGCGTTCGAACGCTTTTGGAACATGAGGTCGACAAAAAGTGCACAGGACTGTAGCGAGAGCTCTATTTGCACTTCAAAATGTTTAAAAACTGTGTGGATCAGAGCGCTTTTGGAAGATGGATCGGTAAAAAANAAAAAGTGCACAGGACTGTAGCGAGAGCTCTATTTGCACTTCAAAATGTTTAAAAACTGTGTGGATCAGAGCGCTTTTGGAAGATGGATCGGTAAAAAAATGCAAAACTGTAGCAAGAGCAAGATGAGGTCGCCAAAAAGCGCACAAGACTGCAGCGAGAGCTCGATTTCAAAGAAAAAATCGCACAAACTGTTTCAGTCGGAGCACTTTTGGAGGATGAGGTCGGCCAACAGTGTCCAGGACTGGTGCTCATCATCATCATCACCATCATCATCATCATCATCACCATCGTCATCATCATCATCATCATCATCATCATTATCATCATCATCATGACCACCGTCATCGTCATCATCATCATCATCATCATCATCATCATCATGTCATCATGTCAACATCACACGTGTGTTACCACATTCACGGGTGGAAAAACACTCTTGGGCGCAAAACCCTGTTTTTTCGGGTAAAGTGGCTTCCTAGGGTCTCTGTTTCCGCGGTTTCGGGCCTCGAGTGGGAAAGTCGTTGACAAAAAGTGCACAGGATTGTAGCGAGAGCTCCATGTGCAGATTGATTTCGAGTTAGTGAATGACGCATTGAACTAATGATGCTTGTCATAACTGCTCGAATAAGAAATCAATGAAGTGATGGAACCAAGAACAAAATGAATGAATATTCAAACAAATCACGCAGCCTTCGCGGGCGCTATCAGGCAGCTTCCCCCTTTCTTTAACGCATGGTCCCGAGCTGGCCGAAGAAGAGAATCTGCAGAAAGAACATGGCCGGGGATATTGATGATGGAGTTCCGCTAGAGCGTGAAGCTTTGCGGCACAGGACAGCGTGAGACTCTGCGGTCAGCGCTGAAATTGCGGTGTTGAATTTTTAGATATTAAGCCACTTGTATGGCATATCTTAAGATTCCGAGTTACAGACCCCATTCTTTCAGCTTTGGACTCACGGATGCACTCCATCACTTTTTGTCGATGTTGGAACGCTAACAGCTTCGAATTCCTGCATGCTTGCGACGTCTTTGGGCGCGAAGGAAGACATGCACGACAAGAGCAAAAAAATGATCGCATGCAGCCTTTTCGGGCGCGGATGACAGGGAGACCAGAACACACGCTATGCAGTCTCTCCGGACCGCGTTTGTCGACGATGGCACATAGCAGCATGGCGAAACGAGAGGGTAAAAAGGTTTCCGTGCTGACACCATCATATCCATTGCCATTCAACATCAAAATTTCGAGAAAGTCGGCTCATGTGTGAAACATTTCTTACACGTGAATGCAGCTGTTCTCTTTCATTGTCGCTTACACATATGGCATGTCGAACTATAGGGACATGGGGTGACGCAATTGTTTGGCGCGCAATTTGGTTTGGCTGCATCGTTTTGTGTGCAGGAACTCTCGGGTTATCTAAAGCTAAAGTATGGAGGCGACAGCTCCAAAATCCCAGGTCAGGTGAGACATGTTGGGCAAATTTTGCCACGCTCTTTGCTTTTGCCGCGATCTTGCGCCATGGAACGGTAGTGGCATGGAGTGAAAGCGGCGTGCGTTCAAGCCAGGAAATAAACGTAGCACTAGACCTTGGAAAATATCGCGGGTTCGAGGCGCTAGTCTCATCGGATGGCGCGCAGCGGGAGAGTCACAAGGTAAAAGTATGGCGGTGACAGCTCCAGAGTCCAAGATCAGCTCAAACATGTTTAACAAACTCGTGGCCTACACCTGTCTCAACCGAGTAATTTTGCAAGACGTATTGCTGAGACTAAACTTTGCAGGACAAAGCTGACTGAGACATCACATATGCAAAAGCTCTTTACAGATTTGCACAAGTCAACTGCGACTGCTTTTTGTGGCATCCAGAGCTCAGAGGCATCGATTCGAAACATCCGTCCATCATGGTCCATCAAGGCGTTCTTTCCTTGGCTACTTTTCATTGACAAGCTTTGAGGCTCCATGGGTCGAATGAAAATCAAATGAACCGGATCCTTCAAATCTTCTTTGTTGTGTGAAAAACCTTTTGTATTTGGCATCATGTTGAATGTCTGATGACATCAAAAAGACACCCTGGAGTCCATGACAGGCCTGAATACTTTGCCACATATTCTCTACCAATGTTTGCTCTTGCGTGTTAACCCAGCACCAACATACACCAACTAAAGACTAGACCTCTGCCGAACAGAAATGAAGTACTATCTCCCTCGTTGAAACTGTTCTTTGCACTTCTGTGCTCTTCGGTCCTGTCTTCCGGGGCTCCTGGCCAAGCGGGACTTTCCTTGCCTCTTTAAGGGCACTCCCAAGACTCGTTCCAACTCCTTGATCAGTACCGCAAAAGCAGCTACGATACCATCCAAAAAAACCAAAGCTGCGAAGGAAATGTCAGGCTGACACAACACAATCATCAGAGACGCTTGTCCGTGGTGCTGAAATCTTTCGTGGATGTAAGATGACATAGTCATTGCTGTGCGAACCTCTTTCAAGGATTGATGAATGCAGGCTTTAACCCTCAACTGCCTTTCGGTACTGAGGAGCTAGTCTAGCTTGTCCCTGCTCCACCTGGAGGAATCGAGATAGCATGTAGCTGCCACATCCAAAGGATTCATGCTGAGACACTTTAGCTGAACTGCAAATTTAGGGAAACAAAGCTTTGGATTCAAGAACAATGCCGAGTAATGCCAAGTAGTACCAGCTGATGTCAACCAACGTCAAAAGTGCCTTGTTCAAGGCAAAACATGTCACAAGTTGACAAAGCCTTCAGCGCTTCACAAGCAATCTTGCATCAGGTCCGTTTCGCTTGATCTCCCACAGTTGTGCACAGGGGGCGCACCAGCAGCAAATAATTTTTGGAGATTGTTGTGGCCTGAGCAAAGAATATACACAGATTGTCCAGAGATCATATTCTTGTTGCCGTACAGCTCACTTTGGGATCCTTGTTTTGTCAGTTCTGTTCGTCAACTCACGTGACATCGTTGTGTCTTGCTTGGCCAAACATACCCAGCCAACGCCTTTTGAACCACTTGCAGGCAAGAAATTTCCTTTGCACTTGGGACGGATTTGCTGTTGAAACGATTTGTTTCTACCAATGACAGCAAAACCCCGAGCCCCGAGTTAGGGTGACAACCCCGCTGTGGGGTCCTCTAGGATTGCAAGACCTAGCAGCAGCTATTATTATGCGGGCGTCTCGAGGTCTGCTTCTTGCTTTCTGCGTCCCGCGCGTAGTAGGTCAACGACCAATGCAACCACCTCAGTACGGCCCAAAGTTGAAACGCCAAAAAGTGATAAGCTTTGCTTTCAGCTCCAACACCCACAGCTAAATAGTCACAAAAAAGGATTTTCAATTTTTTTGTCATCTGGGCCTGGGTTTGCAAAATGACACCAAATCCGCCTGCACCGAAAGTGCTGGAGCGTAGTCTTATTCTGCTGGCATGACGCGCCAAAAAATGCAGGAGATTGTGGCAATTTGCACGTTTTTCGCATCGTCATGAATTTGGCCAAGTTCATCGTTTCAAGACAACATCCGCGCAACATGGGCCCAACCTGGGCTCTACTTGGACCAGCTTGGGGCCAACTAGGACCCACCTGGCTCCAACATCATAACTTGGACCTGGGTGACCCGGGTGGAAGCAACTTCGCACAACGGACCCAACACCTAATGCTAAATGCAGAAAACACTGATATTGTCCCCGTTTCTTAATCCTGATGGAAGCTTGTGCTGGACCCTGATCTTGGGTCTGCGCTGGGCCAAAGTTGGGGCAAAGCTGCCACCAAACGAGCCCAACTTGCGCCATGTTGGACCCAACTTGCATCTACATTCGCATAACATGGACTCAGCTTACTGTCCACCTTGGCGCAACTGGAGCCCAGTTCGGACCCATTTAGGGGCAACTAAGTTGGGCCCAACATGGGCCAAAATGGCAGACCCAAGTGTTGGGCTCCATATTGGGCTGCACGGGCCCAAGCTGCACCGTGTCAGACCCAACCGGCGCCCAAGTGTGCCCAAGCTGCGCCACGCTGGGCCTAAGTTAAGCCCAAGTTGTAACCAAATAGTCCATGTCGGGCGCTAGGTCAGGAGTCGGCCCGTGTTCGGCTCAAGTTAAGCACAAGTACAGTTAAGTTTGTAGATCTGTGTTCAGCCTACGTCCCCTCCCCGACTACCATACCCCTTGGCTTCGAAAAGCGGTCCCCTACCAATAGGTACCGTGCGCACCTCAATGACCGTGTATCAAAATAGTAATAGACGGAGGGTGTTCATGCATGTAATACAAGACACCTGTGGGATGGGCGGGGTGGGTGGGGTGGGGGAGGGAAGGGGGGTCTGGGACAATAGAGTGGTCAGGGTAAAGCACACCAGCCAATCGTAATAGGAAGGCCACGCTCAATGACCAAAGGATGACAAAGGTGACAACTTCGTTGCCAAAATCATCAAGCGTGTGCGTCGGATACCGCACATCTTCATGTTCCATGCGCTTCTATATTGATTCAACAAATCGCAAATGTGTCGTCACTAGGTTGGAACATGTTACATACAAATATGAATTATAAATGACATGTATGAAACAGAAGACCAATCAATGTCGAAAAGCATATCCCCATGAATCTTCCTTTCAACACCTTGATACTTCTGTGGCTACATGTAGACATGCATTGTGGCTACATGTGCATCAATTCTTACTCCATGCACTTGAACAAAGATTTCTGACACATGGCAAACAACACGACGAGTTCATGCTTCAGTCTTCAAACATGAAACCCAAAAAACAACGTGATGCAAAATAATCCACGGTCACTATCGGTCACTCATGTGCACGGCGCGTAAAATGTGCTGCGGGCAGTGCTCGTCGCGGAGCGACTCGAATTAAGTCGATCTGCATGTGGCAAACCTCAAGTCAAAACTTGCTGATCCTCAAAGCTAGTTGCATGGCGACTATTGAGGAAGCGCAAAGACCCACGAAGCATTGGATGAATGCCTTCACCGTGCTACTCAGAGATCATTGTGTCCGGCCCGTGTTCTACAAGCACTCAAAGCTACCTAGCAACTACAGTGTATACAATTCCAATATCCTCACAGTTCGACACACGGATGTAAAGGTCCAAGTTTGGGCTGGAGCTGCAATTGCTCCAGATGAATTTCAACTCCATTGGTGCTGCATTGATGCTCGTGAATCTGTATGTCCGATGTTATTTTGTCACCAATTTGTTGGCCACACTGGTTCAAACCGAAGCATGAACCTCAACTAGACCTCGATGGAGCAATGCCGATTGCACCTGAGATCAGAGGCCAAGATGCATCCCCCCATGAATGCATGATTTCCCTTTTCAACTAAAGTCCGTACGATTTCCAACAACTTAGACAAGGCTTTGACTCAAAAACAATGGGCGTGCGCCTAGGGCCCAGGGGGCGCACTAACAGAGAAATGGGTAGACTGAAGAAGGTTCTTGTTTACCAAGATGAAAACCTATGTCCCCAACCTGGAACTATTGGCGCAACCCGAAAATGGACTGGACTTTCAGACATGTTAAAACCAATCCACAAAACAATAAGCCTCCAAAAAAATACAGTCGAAACTCTTGAACGAAACCTATTTGAGTTGCCATTGCCGAGCATTGCCTTACGTGTATGTCACGGAACATTTTTTGACAATCGTCTGAACTTCACTCACAACTCGTCGTGTTTTTTCCGGTCAATTATGTTTAGAAAGACGCTACCAAAAGATCATTAACCCAGCTTTGCAACCCAGCAGCAGTAAGGGTTCCAAGGTTTCAGGGCTCACGGTTCTTCACTGCCGACAAAAAACGGCACACCACTCCGACGCCCAGTGAGATTTAACCCAACAGGCATTGCTGTTCAAAATGTTCACTCACAGAAGGTCCAACTTGTGAACAAGCTTGTGAAGCTTGTTACAGATCGATTTGTTGCGTGTTTTTGTCGAAGTTTGGTTTAGTGAAAACGGCCTGAAAAGGAGTCTGAGACAATCTGTTCCGTCTATTCCTGCTTGATCTGGCGGTTTCCTTTCTGTTCCAAGTCAACCTGCAGAACTAGTTTCACACCTTCCAAGCCTGAAAATCAGTTCCAATGAATCCATTTCAGAAATCCCGCATCGGAGTGGACAACAGTTGTTCCATTTGGATTGTCCAATCTGAAAGTGGTCCAGCCGTTCTTTCCTTGCCACATTATTGTTTGTGTGCAGGACGTTCCAACACGATTTGTTTCGCTGAAAACGGTCTGAAGTTCATTGCCGTTTTTTGGATCAAGAATTTCTGGAGGGCGGTCTGGATTTTGCATGGCGAAATTATGTTGCTTCGAATTCAAAGAAAGCATTCGATGATTTGCTTGTTTGATGGAAAGATGTTTTGGAAACGGTTCCATGGGCCTGGAACCACTGGACAACACAGTTTGCCAAAGGTTCCCTCTGAAGTTTCAACGACGTTTGTTTTGACTGCACAGGCTAGCACAAAACGGGGATAGATTCGAAGGTGTGCTTGTACCGGTGCCGTCTCCATTTTGGGAGCTCCGCACGTCTCGTGAGCAGGCGTCAGACATTCGACATAGGTCGGATGCCGGCGCAATATTTCGCGCAAAATTGTTGGCAGGCGCGGGTTGAAATGACAGGCATTTGGTGAACTTGGGTCAAGGATGTGATTTCCTTTGAAGGATTGTTGGACAGCAGGGATCCTGTGGACGCCTCAAAACCGTCCTTATACAGATCTTGTACAAAGATCCCGTGCTTTTCAAAGATCTTTGTACAGAGATCCTGTGATTTCTTTCAGGGATCCTCAGCAGAGATCCTGTGCTTCTGCAAAGATCCTGTGGGTTATTACAGGCCTGGAAGTTACTTCTCTACACTGTTTAAGGTCCCTTGCTGGAGTAATTCTACACTGTTTTTGGTTTTGACATGTTCCAGAAACATGCTGTGCACACAAGAAACCTTAAGACCTTGGGCCATTCAAGGTTTCACAACAATGTGGTTTGCAAACAGTGTTCTGAAGTCCCAGGATCTTCAAAAATCATATGTTGACCCAAATATATGTTTACATATGTACATGCTTGTAAATGTGCATACAATA